>JAYMSE010000100.1:0-13146 GCA_036897945.1 Silene undulata | reverse complement strand
GCTTACTATTATTTCAAAATAAGTAATTAGTTTATTTCCTAGTTAGTTATTTCCTTATTTCAGTTTTAGGAAGTTTAATTATCTAATATATCTTTTAGGAAGTTTATTGTTCAGCAAGAATAAGATCTCATCGGAGATACTAGGTCGGTTATTAGGTTATTTTTGAAGCCTATATAAGGCGTGTAATGGCTGTCACATTAAAAAAACGTTAAATATTGAATTAAATTGAAGTTGTTGCTTTGTTTGTGTTTGCAAGTCTTGTAAACATAGGATCGACACGTTCGTTCCAAAATTGTTATGTTCTGACGAGATTTCAAACATTAACCCGAGTTATAATCAATAGGTCTTGATTATAGTTCACCATTATTCGAGTTATAGGTCTAACCCGAGCAAATATTCCATTGTTTCGATTTCTAGACAGTTTTCGAAACAAATATCCTATTTTTATTATTGTTCGTTCGCTCTTAAACCGCTTCTGCGTAATTTTCGTATCATAAGTGGTATCCGAGCTTCAGATCTTGATTTTATTAAATCCAGACCGTCCTAGGCATGACAAAGCTAAGTTTTTAGTTAAATTTGTGATTACGATTGGAGTTCAAGGGTTAAACTCGGGCAGGTAGTTCGAGGGTGGATCGGTTTTGATTACCCATCTCTAGAGCAAGTTTCTAGTAACTTGTTATTCAAGGCGTGACGGTTACAAAAAAAAAAAATTATTGTTCACGTGTGTGGTACTGTTCATTCGAGAGAAAAAAATAGAGAAAAAAAGGCAAAAAGAAGAAGAGACATGGAAGGAGTGTTCGAATTTGAAAGCTCCGTGAGGATAATGTTAAGTTTGATCCGGCATTGCCTCCTATTTTTGACGATCATGATGAGGAGGAGCCAGTACAGGTTATTGATTTTCAAGTTACAAATTTGTTAATTCTTCCGTTGATAATCATCAAGAAGACAAACTTGAAAGAACTCTTGAAGGGGAGAAATTTGAGTGTAAATCTGAATTGGTTCGTGGTAAAATTTCAAAACTTGTGCATGGAGGGCGATGGTTGGCACGAGTGGGTCTGGAACTTAAAAAAGTAAACGAGTTGCGGGATGGCATCAACGATGGTTCGAGTTTGATCGAGTTTGTAATATTCATCTTTGATCCTGACATATTGAGGCTACAAGAATTGAGGACAATTCCTTTCGAAGAGGGAGGGGATGATCCAAAAAAATGAGCAAAGTGATCGATATCAAAGCTACTTGCAAATTAATACTTGGGGTTGTTTTAAGCGATGACACGAGATCTTGGTACAGCTCGGAATGAAATAAAATATCGTCTTATTTATTATTATTATTATTAGGCTTACTATTATTTCAAAATAAGTATCCTAGTTAGTTATTTCCTTATTTCAGTTTTAGGAAGTTTAATTATCTAATATATCTTTTAGGTAGTTTATTTTTCAGCAAGAATAAGATCTCACCGGAGATACTAGGTCGGTTATTAGGTTATTTTTGAAGCCTATATAAGGCGTGTAGTGGCTGTCACAATAAAAAAACGTTGAATATTGAATTAAATTGAAGTTGTTGCTTTGTTTGTGTCTGCAAGTCTTGTAAACATAGGATCAATGCGTTCGTTCCAAAATTGTTATTGTTTGACGCGTTTTCAAACATTAACCTAGTTATAATCAATAGGTCTTGATTATAATCCACCATTATTTGATCTATAGGTATAGATCGAATAAATATCTCATTGTTTCGAGATCTTACCAGATTTTGAAGCAAATATCCTTTTTTTCTTAATTTTTCATTTTTCTTTGAAACAGTTTCCGTGCAATTTTCGTATCGATGATCCAAAAATAATGAGCAAAGTGATCGATATCAAAGCTACTTGCAAATTAATACTTGGGGGGTTGTTTTCAGCGATGGCACGAGATCTTGGTACAGCCCGGAATGGAATAAAATATCGTCTTATTTATTATTATTAGGCTTATTACTACTTCAGAATAAGTAATTAGTTTATTTCCTAGTTAGTTATTTCCTTATTTCTGTTTTTGGAAGTTTAATTATCCAATATATTGATAAGTCTATTTTATATACGATTTTACCTCATATTTTAGCTCGGTTTTACTATCTATTTGCACTAATTTTAGTGTTTATTTGAGCCAATCTCGTGTTCTAGTTGTTTTGCGTGCGTTTAATGTGTTTTGTAGGAAATGTAGCTTTTATTAGCTAATTCCCGACAAAAAGAGCAAATATCGAGATCACAAAGCTAAGTGGAAGTTGGATTTGATCATGCATGGCCATGCAAGCTCAAGTGATGAAAGAAATGATCAAATGCTAAAGAAATGGCCCAATTAATTAAGCAAAGCAAAATGTAAACAAATGAGAAGTATAGCCCGTAAAAGAAGTCCAAGCAACTAATGTGGAAATACAGCATTGGATTCTAAGTTTATTCCACACAAGAAGCATTTACCGGGTGATTAAAGACGCGTCAAATGATAAACATTGGATTCTATGGCCATTAACTATGGCCATTTAAAGCCATTAATCTCATTCTACACATTTTACATTTCCATATCTTATTCTTACACTTCTTATATTCTCTAAATTCTCTTAGTTTTAGCATTTCCCAACATTAGATTAGTTACATTTTGTAATTCAATCATCAAGCTTTCAATACAATTCAAGTTCAAGTTCTACATTTGCTTTTCTTGGGTAATTTAGTTTCATTTCTAGTATTGCATTATTGTTTTCATTAGTTAGTTTATTTAGTTATTCTATTTCATTTTGTTATTTAGTTATCATTTAGTTAATAGATTTCCATTTTCATTTTAGTAATCAAAGTTACATGCAATTTACATTTTACATTTTTTTTTATCATAAGCATTATAGTTTATCATTTCATTCATAGCATTTAGTTTATTACATCTTTATATTTTCTTTATTTCCTTTTAATCTTTATAATCATTTCATTATGTTCATGCATTTCATTATATATTTAGTTTTCATTTCTTATAACATGAGTGAGTAGACTTTTATTGTCTGGGGAATAAGGGAAGCCATGCATTAGTAACTATATTAATATGTTAGATTACTATGTTTTAATATTGCATATTTGCTTCTACACTTGCTTGATTTGTAATGTTAATCTTTGTTTATTGATCACAATCTAAGATTAAATTTGTTATACAATCTATAAGTCAAAAGGCACGGATTTTCATTAGACTAAGCATGTTGTAGTAGATCGACCTAGCCATAGTAAAAGCTCGTTAGGGCCCGGTTTAAGGCTTGACACTAATATTGAGAGATGGGTGTCTCTAGGCCTAGGCATTTATTTTTTATTTGCACTACTAATTTAATATGTTATGTTTTATTATGCATGTGTGACCCAAAATCCCTAGATTATCTTTTAATCATTTTTGTTATCTCATTTTATTACAATTGCTTTGCTTTATTTATTTACAATTGCTTTTATTTTCTTGTTTATTTTATTTACTTTGCATTTCTCACCAACCCACAAAAAAAAAATTAAAACCCGTCCTGATAAAATCATAACAACTTATAAAACTACCGTTTCTCTGTGGATTCGACCCCTACGAACTACATTCATTTGTGCCACGTCTAGAGATTTATTTTTGATAGGTGTGCGACCGCCTCATCATATATCTTTTAGGTAGTTTATTGTTCATCAAGAATAAGATTTCATCGGAGATACTAGGTCGGTTATTGGGTTATTTTTGAAGCTAATATAAGGCATGTAATGGCTGTGAAATAAAAAAACGTTGATTATTGAATTAAATTGAAACTGTTGCTTTGTTTGTGTTTGCAAGTCTTGTAAGCATAGGATCGACGCAGTTGTTCCAAAATTGTTATTCTTTGACGAGATTTCAAACATTAACCCGAGTTATAATCAATAGGTCTTGATTATAGTTCACCATTGTTCGAGTTATAGGTCTAACCCGAGCAAATATCCCATTGTTTCGATTTCTAGACAGTTTTCGAAACAAATATCCTATTTTTATTATTGTTCGTTCGCTCTTAAACCGCTTCTGCGCAATTTTCGTATCATAAGTGGTATCCTAGCTTCGGATCTTGATTTTATTAAATCCAGACAGTCCTAGGCATGTCAAAGCTAAGTTTTTAGTTGAATTTGTCATTACGATTGGAGTTCAAGGGTTAAACTCGGGCAGGTAGTTCGAGGGTGGATCGGTTTTGATTACCCATCTCTAGAGCAAGTTTCTAGTAAATTGTTATTCAAGGCGTGACGGTTACAAAAAAATTATTGTCCACGTGTGTGGTACTGTTCATCCGAGAAAAAAAGGAAGGCAAAAAGAAGAAGAGGCGTGGAAAGAGTGTTCGCATTTGAAAGCATCCATAAGGACAATGTTAAGTTTCATCCGGCATTGCCTCATATTTTTGACGATTATGATGAGGAGGAGCCAGTACAGGTTATTGATTTTCAAGTTACAAATTTTTTAATTCTTCCGTTGATAATCATCAAGAAGACAAACTTGAAAGAACTCTTGAAGGGGAGAAATTTGACTGTAAATCTGAAGTGGTTCGTGGTAAAATTTCAAGACTTGTGCATGAAGAGTGATGGTTGGCGCGAGTGGGTCTGGAACTTAAAAAAAGTAAACGAGTTACGGGATAGCATCAAGGATGGTTCGAGTTTGATCGAGTTTGTAATATTCATCTTTGATCCCGGCATATTGAGGCAACAAGAATGGAGGACAATTCATTTCGAAGAGGAAGGGGATGATCCAAAAATAATGAGCAAAGTGATCGATATCAAAGCTACTAGCAAATTAATACTTGGGGTTGTTTTCAGCGATGACATGAGATCTTGGTACAGCTCAGAATGGAATAAAATATTGTCTTATTAATTATTATTAGGCTTACTATTATTTCAAAATAAGTAATTAGTTTGTTTCCTAGTTAGTTATTTCATTATTTCAGTTTTAGAAAGTTTAATTATCTAATATATCTTTTAGGAAGTTTATTGTTCAGCAAGAATAAGATCTCATCGGAGATATATCTTTTAGGAAGTTTATTGTTCAGTTTTAGGAAGTTTAATTATCCAAAATTGTTGTTGTTTGACGCGTTTTCAAACATTAACCCGAGTTATAATCAATAATTCTTGATTATAATCCACCATTATTTGATCTATAGGTCTAGATCAAATAAATATCTCATTGTTTCGAGATCTTACCAGATTTTGAAGCTAATATCCTTTTTTTCTTAATTTTTCATTATTCTTTGAAATAGTTTCCGCGCAATTTTCGTATCGATGATCTAAAAATAATGAGCAAAGTGATCGATATCAAAGCTACTTGCAAATTAATACTTGGGGGGTTGTTTTCAACGATGGTACGAGATCTTGGTACAGCTCGGAATGGAATAAAATATCGTTTTATTTATTATTATTAGGCTTACTATTATTTCAAAATAAGTAATTAGTTTATTTCCTAGTTAGTTATTTCCTTATTTCAGTTTTAGGAAGTTTAATTATCTAATATATCTTTTAGGCAGTTTATTGTTCAGCAAGAATAAGATCTCACTGGAGATACTAGGTCGGTTATTAGGTTATTTTTTAAGCCTATATGAGGCGTGTAATGGCTGTCACAATAAAAAAAAACGTTGAATGTCGAATTAAATTGAAGTTGTTGCTTTGTTTGTGTTTGCAAGTCTTGTAAACATAGGATCGACGCGTTCGTTCCAAAATTGTTATTGTTTGACGCTTTTTCAAACATTAACCCGAGTTATAATCAATAGGTCTTGATTATAATCCACCATTATTTGATCTATTAGTCTAGATCGAATAAATATCCCATTGTTTCGAGATCTTACCAGATTTTGAAACAAATATCCTTTTTTTCTTAATTTTTCATTATTCTTTGAATTAGTTTCCGCGCAATTTCCATATCGATGATCCAAAAATAATGAGCAAAGTGATCGATATCAAAGTTATTTGCAAATTAATACTTGGGGTTGTTTTCAGCGATGGTACGACATCTTGGTACAACTCGGAATGGAATAAAAAATCGTCTTATTTATTATTATTAGGCTTACCATTACTTCGGAATAAGTAATTAGTTTATTTCCTTATTTCAGTTTTAGGAAGTTTAATTATCTAATATATCTTTTAGGTAGTTTATTGTTCAGCAAGAATAAGATCTCTTCGGAGATACTAGGTCGGTTATTAGGTTATTTTTGAAGCCTATATAAGGCGTGTAATGGTTGTCACAATAAAAAAACGTTGAATATTGAATTAAATTGAAGTTGTTGCTTTGTTTGTGTTTGCAAGTCTTGTAAACATAGGATCGACACGTTCGTTCAAAAATTGTTATTGTTTGACGCGTTTTCAAACATTTACCCGAGTTATAATCAATAGGTATTGATTATAGTTCACCATTGTTCGAGTTATAGGTCTAACCTGAGCAAATATCCCATTGTTTCGATTTCTAGACAGATTTCGAAGCAAATATCCTATTTTTATTATTGTTCGTTCTCTCTTAAACCGCTTCTGCGCAATTTTCGTATCATAAGTGTATCAGAGTTTCGGCTCTTGATTTTCTTAAATCTAGATGGTCATAGGTGTGTCAAAGCTAAGTTGTTAGTTGAATTTCTGATTACGATTGGAGTTCAAGGGTTAAACTCGGGCAGGCAGTTTAAGGGTTGGTCGGTTTGCATTAGTCATCTCAGGAGAAAGTTTCTAGTAACTTGTCATTCAAGGCGTAACGGTTACAAAAAAAAATTTACTCTTCACGTGTGTGGTACTGTTCATTAGAGAAAAAAATAGAGAAAAAAAAGGCAAAAAGAAGAAGAGGCATGGAAGGAGTGTTCGAATTTGAAAGCATCCATGAGGACAATGTTAAGTTTGATCCGGCATTGCCTCCTATTTTTGACGATTATGATGAGGAGGAGCCAGTACAGGTTATTGATTTTCAAGTTACAAATTTGTTAATTCTTCCGTTGATAATCAACAAAAAGACAAACTTGAAAGAACTCTTGAAGGGGAGAAATTTGAGTGTAAATCTGAAGTGGTTCGTGGTAAAATTTCAAGACTTGTGCATGGAGGGTGATGGTTGGCACGAGTTTGTCTGGAACTTAAAAAAGTAAACGAGTTGCGGGATGGCATCAAGGATGGTTCGAGTTTGATCGAGTTTGTAATATTCATCTTTGATCCCGGCATATTGAGGCAATAGGAATTGAGGAAAATTCCTTTCAAAGAGGGAGAGGATGACCCAAAAATAATGAGCAAAGTGATCGATAACAAAGCTACTTGCAAATTAATACTTGGGGTTGTTTTCTTCGATGGCACAAGATCTTGGTACAGCTCGGAATGGAATAAAATATC
Organism: Silene undulata; assembly: GCA_036897945.1. Classification (NCBI taxonomy): domain Eukaryota; kingdom Viridiplantae; phylum Streptophyta; class Magnoliopsida; order Caryophyllales; family Caryophyllaceae; genus Silene; species Silene undulata. Next base: position 5,813 of record JAYMSE010000100.1, on the reverse strand, counting down.
GTCCTATTTATTATTATTAGGCTTACTATTATTTCAAAATAAGTAATTAGTTTATTTCTTAGTTAGTTATTTCCTTATTTCAGTTTTAGAAAGTTTAATTATTTAATATATCTTTTAGGTAGTTTATTGTTCAGCAAGAATAACATCTTATCGGAGATACTAGGTCGTTATTAGGTTATTTTTGAAGCCTATATAAGGCGTGTAATGGCTGTCACAATAAAAAAAACGTTGAATATTGAATTAAATTGAAGTTGTTGCTTTGTTCGTGTTTGCAAGTCTTGTAAACATAGGATCGACGCGTTCGTTCCAAAATTGTTATTGTTTGACGTGTTTTCAAACATTAACCCGAGTTATAATCAATAGGTCTTGAGTATAATCCACCATTATTGGATCTATAGGTCTAGATCGAATAAATATCCCATTGTTTCCAGATCTTACCAGATTTTGAAGCAAATATCCTTTTTTTTTTTCATAATTTTTTATTATTCTTTGAAACTGCTTCCGCGCAATTTTCGTATCATAAGTGGTTCCTTAACCCGTAACTGACCCAACCCGAAAATGACCCCTTTCTGAAACCACTCCACCCGAATATGATCCGACAAAACATAACTCTAATTGAATCGAAAAGGCTTGAAATGACTTTTTCTCTCTTATTCATTGACCCGAAAATGACCGACCCAAATAACCCGACCCGCTTGACCCGAAACTTACCGACTAGCAAACCCGAAATAGACCCGAAATCTGAAATGACCGAGCTGACCCGAATTAACCCGAAATCAATGAAAGACTCAAACTGATCGACCCGAACTGAGCTGACCCGAACCCGACCCGTTGACCCGATTTGTCAGGTCTACGTTAAGGGGCTTAGTCACTGTCATCCAAAGTGTTCCACCCAGCCACTCTCTTCAGTTAATGGACTATACATCTGATGTAATACAATTGATGATGTAGTTCTGATTTTATAATAAAGTTTTCGAGTTTTATTTTAAAGATTATGAGTTTTAATATACAATTTCTGAGTTCGTCCACTTAAACATTAAACTCAAAAAATTAAAATATAACTCAAAAACATTACATATAAGGTCAGATAAATTTGAGTTTTGATGTCAAAAAAAACTAAAATCTAACTTATAAACTTTATAAAACTAAAAAAGACACATAAACCTAGTTATATATTACGTCTGATTTAGTACGTCCGATGCATACTCCTTTTTTTCCTTCTTGTTCATGTTAACGTCTATTTGGGTTCGGGCAAATTCTCGTTTTAGACGGCCTTTTTCCGTCTGAAATTAAGAAGTGGAAAATGTCTTGTCATTTTGGAGTAAAAAGTGACCATTTAACGACAAAATGTTGCAGTTAAAGTTACAGCTAAAATTGTTCACATTTTATTAGAAAATTATTATGGTAACTTTTTATCAAAAAGTGGTCATATTTTATCTTTAATGGATAACATTTTCTCCATCTTAATTTCACATGAAAAATCGTCGTCATAACTCATAAGAGGGTCTAATTGTTGGATAAGAGGTATTTGCACACTTCCCCTGCCAGCAGATGTACTTTCAGTATTCTTCTCTCCTCTTGAAAGACCGTATTCACACCTAAGCCTTTATATTATTTTATTTGATGGATTGTCTTTGGGTGTAAGGAAGACGGTCTTCCCAGAGAACACAAAAAATTTTCGTACTATCTGAAACTCCCTATGCCCCATTGAATAATTTACAGTTGCTTTATTTTGTGAGGGGAAATAAAGTAAGTGTAAACTATTGACTGGAAACTGGGACGGAGGGAGTACACTATTATTATCAATTTATCATATAGCCTTTTTGTATACATCTGATCCGATATACTACCAATAGTTGTATAGTTTCTGAACATTATAATAAAGTTTTTGAGTTTTGTTTTAAAAATTAGGAGTTTTACTATAAAGTTTCTGAGTTTATTTACTTAAACATTATGTTAAAAAAATTACAATAAAACTCAAATACGTTACATATAAGCTTAGTTAAATTTGAGTTTTGAGGAAAAAAAAAATTTAAAATCTAACTTATAAAACTTTAATAAGCTCAGAAAAAATACGCATATGCAAAACAAATAAAATTTGAGGGAATAAGTTCGAAAAAAATACACATATATAAAATAATAAATCTAATGTTGTACATCCGATCTACTTTCCTTTTTTTCCAACTAAATAAAATTGCTTTTGCTTTCTTATTAATGGACGAAAATCTATAGCGTACGCACTACGCTCCATAATGTCCAATGAAAAATTTCAATAAAAAGGACTTCCAATTAATTGTGCACTGGGAATTTTTCAATAAAAAGGACTTCCAATTAATTGTGCTAGGAACTCAAACCCTCTAAATTTTGAGTCGTGGAGTCACAGAATTGTTGGTACTTGGTGGTTGGTACATAGTATAGTTGTATTATTAATAAGGTTCATTTTTCTTTGGCCTCTCCTTCAAAACATAATTTATTAATAAATCTTCAACTTTGGATCAAAGATTCAAAGTAATTGGAAAAGACAATTTGACTTGTGAGTTATGCACTTATGCATATGAATTGATTAGAGTTATGTTATCGAATTGACGGGTCAATTCTATACACTTGATTAAAATATAATTCACATATATTCTACAAATATATTTGAAATCTTAAAGACGCAAAATTGGAGTCTAATACTACGTTCTTGTTTCTATTTGAAATCTTAAAGACGCAAAATTGGGTAGGGATGTTTAGTGTGCAGTCTGTGGTGTTTGTTCATGAGCTTATTCAATTTTTTCATTCAGTGGTTGTTAATGCTGCTGGGGACCTTCTGTTTGCTAAAATCAACAATCAGGATATAAGCCTGCGTGCCAAAGAGCTTGCTGAGATGTTTAGTATTCCTTTTACGGGTCTTTACTTGTCTGATAACAGTGGTTGGCCTCCCTTGGATGATTTGGGTCCGCTGACTGTATTGCGTTATTTTGACCCGGATGCTAATCTGAATACACACATCAGTCCTGGCTCTTTTGATGGTCCTCACCAGCTTCTTTTCAATGTCATCCGCCGCACTATCACTCCCCGAAACAAGTCCCGTGGCTACTGTTCAATTACAAACTTGTTGTTTATGTACCATTTGATGATGGGGAAACCCGTAAATTTGGCTTCTGTTGTATTTCAATATAATCGGGAAGTTGCTGCTGATGTTCAAAAACCAAATTCAAAAGTAAAGAGGGATCTTCCCTATGGTATGTGGTTGTCTCATGTGTTCTGGCAGAAGAAAGTGTTGGCTGAAGATGGATTATGTGTCCCTTTGAACGATTGTATGACTGATGGTCTGTTGGGTCAAATGCACTTGCGTGTGTCTGAGGATAAGTTGGTCGGGTTACGTGGAGAAGGGTATGATCGCGCTGGAACTAGCTCCCTTCGTGGATTGGCTTCTCAGGTGGCAGCTCTTTCTGATAATGTCATTGGTGGTCTGGGGTTAGTTAATCAGCAGCTCGTGGATCTCAGACAGGCCCTCACTCCTCTCCTTGATATTCCTGAAATTCTTGTCAAGCTCTTGACTCTCCTCCCACCCAAGCCTTGACTGACCATTCATCATTATTTTGCCTTCTCATTGTTATTGTTGTGTCGTTATTAGTTTCATGTCTGATGGTCTGGACTTGTTTTAATGATGTCTATTTTGACTGTGTCCGGTAGATGCACTAACACTTTTTGGCAGATGCACTTGGCGCTGACATTGTTTTTGATCGTCTTTCGCCTTTTGATGATGTCAAGAGGGGGAAAAGTTAAGGATGCCTGACTTATTTAGTAGCTACTAGTTTATTCAAACTCATGAAAAATGATCTTCTCTTTTGTCCTTAAAACCTTGGCTTATGTTATATAAAACTGATCATTTGTTTCCTATTTCTACTCTTGTCTCGGTTGTCTTATAAGGTTGTGCTTCGTTGAAAAATATATTCTTGTGTTGAGGGGGAACTTGGTCATAAAGGGACTTGCCATCATCAAAGGGGGAATTTGTTGAGCTTGTTTTGTTGATGATGACAAGTCCTCCTCCCTAAAGTTCTCCCTTTACTAATGATGTATGCTAGAAATGCGTTGACAGGTTTACAAGAACATTTTGATGGCTCGGAAATCGGATGAAGCTTGGATGTGTGGTTGAACCGTGTCTAGAAAAATGTAAGTATAAGACTCGTATTTACTCTTTATGTTCGGTCCTAAAATTACGGCTTATTATTTTTAACAAGATATTTCGAGACATATTTTTGAAACAATTTCTTTGAAAAAATATTGGTTAAGGTTTCCTAACTTGAGTCAAATTTGTATCTTTTATTTTAGTTAGGATTTGGAAAAATAAGATAAAGAAATATTTTGTTGAAGTGTTTACATTGAAAGATTCCTCACGTCAAAATCTTGCCTAATTTGATGGAAATCTTTTGATGTCAAAATGTGTTATATAAAGCAATGTTTTGACGCTGGAAAAGATACACAATAACAGACTGAAAATCTTGTGCACTTATTTTCGAAAAAACAGTCCTTTGCAAAATCAGTTTCTCATCGTCAATTTCTTTTCTTTTGCAAAGTCATCATTTTAAGCTGTGCTTTTAAGATCGTCCTTGAGTATACAAGTTCTTATATTCCTAGGGACTATTTTTGTTCTCCATCGTTCAAAGTGTTGAACCATATAAGGAGACAAGTTGTGCTATAATTTTCATTTTGTAAGAGAGTGCTTTTGGGGTACGAGGTTGTACTCGAGTTGCACGATCGGGGTTGATCGTGGGGTGTTTCTTTGTAGTCGAGTTTGATTATAAAGAAATTAATAAAAGAGAGAGAGGGTGGACGTAGACCTTTAGAGAGTAGGTCGAACCACGTTAAAAATCTTGTGTCTCATGCCTTCTTTCTTTTGTTTTACTTGCTTTTATTTTCGTTATTCTTCACGTAAAACATTATCACAGTACAGCACAATTAGTTTTGTTTGAACAGACACCGAGACTGTTCAATTTGCCTGTGTACTGTGTCAGCAGAATACGTGAACGCATTCCTCGTTTTTTTTTTTTTTAAAAGGGTACTTAATTCACCCCCTCCTCCTCTTAAGTACCGGATCGATAAACTCAACACTTTGCTTTGTTTGGAAGAAAATTTAGCTTCTAGTAGGGAAAATGGCTTCCATTTCCTTCAACCCAACTTACTATCCAAACAAAAGAAATTGCTGGCCTCCCTTTCAATCGCTTAACTCTCCCTTCAAAACAAGGGGTTTAAGGCCATTCCGATGTAAGATGCGAAATGACTGGTTTCCTACTAATGGTTTAATCCATTGCAAATCAGGCACTGTGTCTAATCAGTATAGAGGATATCCCGTTAGGCTCGAGCAGGGCCGGCTTTTATGGAGTGCAGCCCGTGCGGGCGCACAGGGCCCCCACAATTTGGGGGCCCAATTCTGTTTCACTTTTAAAATATGTACATATTAACACAATTATAAGCAACATGATTCAATAGTAGAGATGGTAGAGGCATTGGTGTTTTTGTTGCAACCCGTGTTCGAAACTTCCCATGAGCATTTTGTTTCCTTTTTATATCGTAGGGCCCTCTCAATCATTAATGTTCTTCAACGTTTTTGTTTTCTTTTTGTTTCAATTGGCATATTATACTCTTAATTTTCCTTTTAATTTAACTTTCATCTATATTTTCAATTTTAATATTTTCTTTATTTCTATTAACAATTATTTTTTTTCTCCAAGAAAAAAAAAAGCAAACAACTATTTACATATACGCTAATTTATGTTGGGAGAAGATATTGAAGTTGATAAATTTAGTAATATCTTTACAAATGC
>JAYMSE010000099.1:0-13164 GCA_036897945.1 Silene undulata | reverse complement strand
GAGTCGAAAGACTATGACGTCACTTTTAATTAAGTTGTAATGTATTTCTTTTATTTATGGGATCTTAAGGTCATAAAATTTCCAAATCAAACAGATTCGACAAGCAAAACATCAATTGTCCAAATAAATATGGGGCCGTAAGACGCCGTTAACTACATAATGGCTACGCCACTAGGTAAAACCGGGTGCCTCATGCACAAGAGGCTCCCTGTTTTTAAGAAAAGAAACATGAATTTTAAAAAGATTTTTTTTTTTTTTTTTGTAAGAATACCATTTTCGGAATTTTGAAGACGGCTACCAGGTTAAGGAGTAAAGCTCAGAATAATGGGGCAAAGCGATGAGTATAGTGAAAAGAACTGGGACAAAAATGTCTCTCGTGCCTCTTATGAGCAAGGTGAGCCTAACCCCTCAGCATGTTTGGTTTACACCTTGCACCGTAGAGCCTAACTAAAGTCCGTGTCTAAGTTGTGGAGTTAAAAGCGTGAACTGAGCAGACAATCTGATTGACTGCTCCCAAGACATCATCGTGACAACCACATTAACTACGGAATCTAGATTTCATATCTAAACAGAAAAAAATCTCCACCTATAATATTTCATCCACAATTACCGGCTTCACCAAAGTTGCTAAGTAGCTAATCTTATGCAGTTATGCTATCAACCGGATTAAACAAGCCTCGTCATATTTGAGCTCCCTCAGTAGAATGCTCTAACAACATTGAGCAAAATTTAAACATCTAAAGAATTTTCATATTAATGATATTTATACAATTAATTTCCACCTGCACGTAACATCAAACAGCTTTCTAAATCATTGTAGATTTACCATGTCTAGAAGGTTCATTATTGATGAGTTATCACATTTTTTTCCCTCTCTCTTCTCATTTAAACAAAATGCAGAGACATGAAACAGCTTTCTAAATCAAAATCCCTATCTCGTGCTAATATTGTACTAGTTTTATTTTACGATTTGACCTGAAATTATAGCCTTTATTTGCTACTTTGATGCTATTTATATTTTATACGACTAATGTATCCTAGGCATTCATTAATTATTTTGGATACAAGTTTTCTGTGAGATTTTGTGATTGTGATTGTGTTTGTGTGGGAGAAAAGTAAGAAACTGTTAACCCAAAGACTGGTTAAATAATAAGAAATGCAGACTGGTTAAATAATAATGAAATTTCTGGGCATCTTCCCAAACGACGAGTTATTATGAAATGGTGGGGACGAAGGAGAGTGTAGGACTAGATACAAGACCACATATTGCTGTGTACGTTTTTCACACCACATGTTACTATGTTAGACTTGTCAATTTCTTTAGTCGTCGCAAATCGGGTCAACGGGTCGGGTTCGGGTCGGCCAGTTCGGGTCTTTCATTGATTTCGGGTTAATTCGGGTCGCCTCGGGTCACTTTGGGTTTCGAGTCTATTTCGGGACTGTTCGTTGGGTCAGTTTCGGGTAACCGGGTCGAGTCATTTTCGGATTAATGAATAAGAGAGAAAAAGTTATTAAGTTTTTTCGGTTCAATTAGAGATGTGTTTTGTCGGGTTATTTTCGGGTTGGGTGGTTTCAGAACCGGATCATTTTCAGATCGGGTCAATTACGGGTCAAGACCTCGGGTCATGTTCGGGTCTGTTCGGGTTTTCGGGTTTTCGGGTTACATTCGGGTGATGTAGTTCGGGTCATTTCGGGTCTCGGGTCAGCTTTTTCGGGTCGGGTCAATCGAATCGGGTTACTTTTGTCAGGTCTAAATTTCTTAGATGCTAAGCATATACTCTCCTCTTCGTCTGTTACATCTGATGTATTACCACCAGTTTTATAGTTGCTGAGTATTTGAGTTTTGTTTTAAAAATTTTGAGTTTTATCATAAAATTTTTGAGTTCATTCATTTACACATTAAGCTCGAAAAATTACAATAAAACTCAAAAACATTAGTTAATTTTGAGTTTTGACGAAAAAAAATAAAATAAAATCTAACCTATAAATTTTAATAAGCTTAGATAAAATATACATATACTCGAAAACAATGAAGTTTGAGGTAAAAAGTTCAGAAAAAAATACTCATATGCTCAAAAACAAATAAAGTATGAAGTATTACATTGATTTATGTTCCTTTTTCTCCCTAATATCCATGTATTTCTATTTTAAATTTTTTAACCATTAAGCCGATTCATTTTTAGTTGCTTGGGAAATAACGGATAATAATAAAATAGAATTCATTGTATTATTTGGATTGCTAAAAAATGTTATTGATTTACTCGTCAAGCCCAGTGGATTTTCTCATGTTAGATACAATTCCTTGACCAAGTTTTATTATTCACATGAATTTCCAATTACACAAATAATATACAAATAACAAATGTCCCATAGAATTTTGTAGAATTTCGAAGATTCATCGACTACATCAATGACAATCTGATATCACGACTGAAACCGATATGTAGTACCGTGCAAGAAAGATTACTTCTTGCTTACAAATATGTCGCAGAACTCCGGACTTATGAGCATCTGACATATAGTATACAAATAACAAATGTCCCATAGACTCGGCTTCACTTCTTTACATTAATCACGAAAACATCCAATTTTCAGCAAAATGTGGATGATTATCTCTTACCCAGGGATGATAAACTCCGCCGGGAGGTATGAATCTCGGCAAGCTTCTTTGAGAGTCGAATCTTCCACTGCCATTGGCGTAAGTCAGGAGGTAAGCCTGGCGGTAAAGGGTGGTGGGGCTGAAATAGAGTATGATGGAACTGGAGCCAGCGATGGGGGTGAAGCCCACTACCTGCGGGATGTTGATGGTTCACCATTGGGGTTACTGTGCTCATGATTCCTAGGCATGGCCTACATCACTAGATTAACTTGATAAAATCAAAACACTGAAGATAGGCAAGTATAGCAGTAGATCAGTGCATATAGATTTCCCATGAAAATCTTCAAAATTGATTACCGATGCGTAGCATCAAAGCAATTTTATGTTGCCATAAAAAAAATATAATGGTAAGATTTATACGAGACTCTCACTGTCAGACACACAAAAACAGTCGTTAATACTCTTAATAATAAATAATAATACGGAGCAATAAACATTCGTTGTCCTTCCTTCGTCAAAACACGGGCTTGGGACTAGGACAGCAGCAGGAAACATTAAGCACATTTTAGCACGGAGTAGTTGAGCAATTTAGCATATCCTTACTTTTCCGTGAACCATACTTCAGAATAAAACTTAGGCATAGCGGAAAAGGATGAGGAAAACAGAGAAATAAGTTGTGTGTGTTTTCGCTTCACAGCATTAGTAGTCATAATTTCAGCATCAAACTTGGTTGTTAGGCTTGTCTAGGTACATTAGGCTTGGGGACACCTCTTTACCATGCTATCCCGCCAAACATCTGGAGAAAAAAACAATCTCAGCTACCATCGCAACTTCGCAACAATTGTTTGCTTATGGAGGTAGTGTGGCCGGTGTGGTTTTGTTTGAAGATGAAGACAAGGTGTGTAATCCCCACATTACATAGCATTATAATATAGAAATAACAGTGTCTCCAATGAAACAATTACAGGAAGCATGTTGCAAAAGAAGGACAACAATCACTTAATTAAACAATTGCAGAGACAATATTAGGTGTCTAATGAAAACCCAGAAGTGGAAAAATAAGCAAGAAAAGAAGGGAATACTCAAAGCTTGACAATGCAAAGCAATAACCCACCATTTAAGCACAAAAAATGTCAGCTTTTTTTGGTACTGTACAATTAATCGGATAGGCAATCACTCAGAAAATGAACGAATGTAAATGATGTCACTTGTTCAAACTCATAATCACTCAGGTATATAATATAAACAATGTGAAATTCCAGGGTATCTTTCCAAACAACAAGGTATAAATACAGGTATAATATTATTGATTGATTACCGCGAAAAAGCAAATGAATAAGTCGAAAGTGGTATTAGCAAAGTGCTAAAGACTTTACCAGTAGGACCATTAAGATACTTACACAAGGAGTGAAAATTACATTAACTAGTACAAAGTATATATGCTTAGGGCACATAAAACCAATATGTATGCTTTAAAAAATACAAAAAAATGATAAGTAACATGCACATGAGAAGGGAATGTAACTTTTACATATAACGGGATGGAATAAATTACTAACACAACCAAATAAGGAGGTAGTACAAAGTACAAAAAGAGCATTTAATACTGAAATTTCAAGCCTCTTTCGCAATGAGCTCTGTTAAATTATTGATTGATTGATTACCCCGCAAGAAGAGAGTACAAGCTAAAAATATAAAATTAAAAAGTTGTTTGGGAATTCAAAGTGGTGTTACTGTGTAAGCAAGGTGCAAAGAACTTCACAATTATATATCTTTCAATCCTTATCACCTTTTCATTTTTCTACCCCGACCTGTAAGGCTGTAATTACTTGGAATTAGAGGTATCTAGATTCTAAAGTTTAACATTATTTTGTTAACTAGACCGTGGAAGTCGTCGAACCTTTAATTTTCTTCTGTTAAGACGTTTTCTCTCCATTAGAAAAAGGGTCCGATAACTTCATGTACAGTGGTAAAAATATTAGGTAATATCGAGAACAGCGAGTCAGAAATGGTTGGATGGCTCAAACACTAGGAACTCATTTCCTTCCAAAGGCCAAACAACACAAATTCTCAAAAGAGACGGTCTAACACATTTTTGTGAGATTGTTACATTTACCCATGAATTTCTATACGTGAGACGCTCTCAGAGGAGACTACTTGTCCATGCAACACTTGGTACTTTAGAGTATACTAAAATTCACAAAATAAACAAACAAACTGATAGAAGAAAGAGTATTTACATATCAAAATTTGTGAGGAGAAAAAAAATTGAAGAATTTACCTCCCATGACCATGATGCTGATGAATCCACTATAACCCGAACCATGAATTTGAAGAGTGTCAGAGACAGATTACGGCCATCAAGTACGCTGGCATTAAAATTGATATCATCAACAGCATCCCTCATAGCTATCCTAACACCCTTGCCATGGGTTGAATTCAGAGGGAATATAGCAGCAATGTTCCCTTCCTGTAGAAAATGACAAAACTTACATAATTAATCCTGAAAAGGGATTTTTACAGACTTGTAATCATGGTTCAATATCTCGGCCAAGCTTTATCTTATCAGCCAAGCTGTATTGGATTCTGCCTCTACCAAAACAATATATCACCCAATAAATTACCAAGATTACCGCTACAGCGACTACGACCAATACCAAGATTTTGAACCATGCTTGTTATACATGAACAAACTAAGACTAAATAGTATACACCAAAATACCAAATAACATAGTTCCGTCATCCCAATTATATCGTCCTCATTTGGTTTACAGGTTTCCAAGAATTATCATACTCTACCTAAATCCAGTAGTTAAAATAACAATCATCCGAATTCTATTGTCCCCATTTTTTTCGAGCAACGGTAATGATTTTTCACTCCTTTAATTAAATGTTTCCATTTTCAACGGAGGCAAATACTCATTATAGCAACATTACAATCATTTGATGCAGTTCCTGACGTAGTTTCCCTTGGGTCATTCAAAATGACTATCTTTGTGTTGCTAACACAAAGACAAGGATAAGGTTGCGTATATTCGACCCGTACCCCCGCAATTAAGCACATGATTAATCAAGTAGTAAGACCAATTAAAACCCCACGACATTACATAATAGAATTATTAAATGAAAACCAAAATACTAAGAAAAAAGAAAGTGGAAGATGCACAAAAACGCACCATTATAGCTCAAGAAAAGGCAGCAAATTTGTGCATATAAAGCAGTGAAGGATTGAATCCTTTTTAAGAGAGAAAGTGACAGGAATTTTGTGGGAAATTCTATCAATTGGAAACATAAGTAGGAGTATTTCTTAATCAAGCAAGTCTCATATTAGAGTGTTTATCCGTTTTAAGTTAGGACGGATAAAATATACTCACTCCATTCAACTCCAAGTGTCCCATATATTTTTCGGGAGTCGAGATCACATGTTCCACTTTTGTGTCTCATCTCCTATCTCGTTTCTTTTATCTTACGAGACACTATCAGTCACATAATAAAAGTAATAACAATTTCTTTCAAATTAATGATTAATAAGAGTATAGTGGGACACGAGATGGGACATAAAATGGGATAGAGAACCCGCTCTCATTTTTCGGACACTATTCACAACTAAAGATAATCTTCAAAATTCCTTCCAATATAGTATAAGAGATAACATAGTCTCTGAGATCTTGATTGATTCGTCTATGTTAAGAATAACAATTGGTTTTTCCTACACTGGTACACTTAAGAATCATAAAGTAAGGGGACTTGACCAGTATGACCAATTCTATGTTACTCTGACTCGTCTGCAGATATCGGATACAACACAGTGTCGAAGTATCGGATACGGCTATTTTGTGCGAAGTTTTCAATTATTTGTGAAAAGCATGACCATCAAGGTCCTTCAACACTATTTGTGAATTATTTGTGAAAAGCATTTACTATTTTTATAATCAAATTCAGGTTTGAACACTAGTTTTTAATTTTCTTTTGTAAAATCTTTCTCAAGCACTCCAATACTGATGTTTATTGAAAAAACTATTTTTTTGGTCAGAAAAAATACATGTATATTCAGTTACTAAAAGGGGTCTGATAGTAATTTACATCAGATGCATCTTCCTTCAATGAAGAATTAAGGTCAGTATAACATAAAAGTGTAGGGGGAATCTATCACAGAATTACAGTAACTTTTTTTCTCAATTTGTAAAGCCGCTCAAACCTATTATAGAACCTTTGTTTCATAATAGCTGAAGGTCAAACCTGGACAATCAGATTCAGACAATCAGATTCAAACAGCAAAACTGATGCTAACGCAATGAAGCCTCATAATAGGCCGAATATACGAATCATATCGGGTCGATATTATATGATATGATTCGTATATTATTGTTATTCTGTCTCCATGTTTCTAGTGATATGCTAGCTAAATATTAGCTCATAGTTTCCTAATAGCTAGGTAACCATATTCTTGTAATCCCTATAAATGGGACTTCTATCATTGCTTCGATAATACAATTCACATCTTCACAAATCACATATCTCTTTACTTATCATGGTATCAGGTTCTAGGTTCCGTTTCCGCATTCACATCTAATTTTTTTTAAAATCCCTGTCTCGCCCCTCTCTTTCGCTCATTTACACTTAAATTATGACGAAAGACGGCAGCGACTCTTCTATAGTTTCTTCTCCATCAACTCAGATTGATGTTCTATCTCCTTTTTATCTCGGGAATCATGACATTCCCGGACTCTCCATTTCTCATGTTAAACTCCGAAGTGATAACTATGAGGAATGGAGTCGATCTGCACGAATGACTCTCAAATCGAAAAGAAAATTTGGTTTTTATGACGGCTCTATAGTTCAATCGCAACTCCATGACTGTCATCAATCCAAAGGCATGACCGTCACTGACTACTTTGGTCAATTAAAGAATTTATGGGACTCTATTACGAGTCACGAGCCTCCGTTCTCCTGTGCGTGTGGTCGGTGTCTTTGTGGTATTGACAAGGCTGCTCTTGCTCGCCAGGATTCTGAAAGATTGCACAAGTTTTTAATGGGCTTGGATCGTCCTCTTTATGGTAATCTTCGTTCTCAATTATTATCTTTCGATCCACTCCCTACTCTCAATCGTGCTTTTCAGTTGGCTTTGCAAGCAGAGCGTCTCTCTCAAGAAGGGACTGTTAAAACAGAGGCTTCTGATATTGCTGCCTTTGCTGTTCGCTCTGTTGCCTCTCCTTCCTCTGCTCCAGATTGGCGTGTGCTCAGGGATCAGGAGAAGCAAGAGCGCAGAAAAATCAAGTGCTCTCACTGTACGGGCTCCGGTCATGAGGTAACTTCCTGCTTTATTAAGTCTCAGAAGTTTCCTACTTGGTGGGGCGATCGCCCTCGGACTCTTGATGAATTCCTTGCTAAGGCCCGCACTCGTTCTGGTGCTGCCGCCACTACTTCCTCGGGTTCTGATCAAGTTCCTGCTCGTGCCAATCTGTTACACTCAAACTCCGTGACAGACCGTCTTTCTGGTATGTGTTCCGACTGGATTATTGATACGGGCGCCTCTCATCATGTAACCGGTGATATTTCTTGGTTATCTGACTCACACTCTATCTCCTCCCGACCTGTTTGCCTTCCGAATGGGCATACTGTTACAGCCACTTTGGCTGGGACGGTGCACTTAAATGAGTCTCTTATTTTGTCCAATGTTTTGTACATTCCGAGTCTCACCTGCAATTTACTCTCCGTCTCCCAATTAGCTGCTACTACTGGTTGTGTATTGAGCTTCACTAATCACTCTTGTCATATACAGGACCCTTCTTTGAGGATGAGGATTGGAGTCGGTGAGCTCAGGGACGGCCTTTATTTCTTACGTGTGGTGGGACGATCTTCAACGGTGCATGGGGTGAGCGCTGCGGCTTCTTTTGATCTATGGCATAAACGCCTTGGGCACCCATCTACTAAAATAGTTCATTTATTACCTCAATTTAGTACTACTCGTCATTTTCCTAATACTGCTTGCGATGTGTGTCATCACGCCAAACAATCGCGTCAGAGTTTTAAGCTTAATTCTAATAAAGCATCTAGTATTTTTGAGTTGATCCATTGTGATTTATGGGGTCCTTATCGTACTCCGTCTATGAGTGGTGCAAAGTATTTTTTAACCATTGTCGATGATTGTTCCCGGGCTGTGTGGGTGTTTCTTCTTTATGATAAAACTGAAGTCACACAAATGTTTATGAATTTCCTAGCAATGGTCGCCACTCAATTTTCTAGCCGGGTCAAGGCAGTTCAATCCGATAATGGCAATGAATTTAATTTAATGGCCGAATACTTTGAGAAAAATGGGATTTTATTCCAAACCTCCTGTGTCGGAACACCACAACAAAATGGTAGGGTGGAGCGTAAACACCGTCATATACTTAATGTTGCCCGCGCTCTACTCTTTCAAGCCAACTTACCCACGGTTTTTTGGGGTGAAAGTGTGCTCTCGGCCGCTTATTTAATTAATAGGACGCCGTCCCCTCTCCTCCATAATAAAACTCCATATGAATTCCTCTTTGGTAAATCCCCGTCTTATGATAATTTACGCATTTTTGGTTGCCTATGTTTCGCTCATAATCAACATACAAAAGGTGACAAATTTGCTCCTCGAAGTCGAAAATGTGTCTTTGTCGGGTACCCCTACAATAAGAAGGGATGGCGGGTGTATGACATTAATACCGGTGACATATTCGTGTCTCGCGATGTTCATTTTTACGAAGATTCATTTCCTTACCTTGCTTCGCTTAATGCTCCCACGGACACCCCTGCCACTGTCCCTTGCTTTGACGATGTTGTCCCCATTTCCACCTATATTACTACTCCTGAAACAACAGACGATGTGGAGGGTAATAGTCAGGTGCATAATGACACGGGTAATGCCGAAGTTGTTAACGAGGCAATTCACGAGCATTCTGATGGCGAAGTTGCCGACGTTGTTAATGAGGCAATTCATGAGCATTCTGATGGTGAAGTTCCTACTGACATTCCTCCTCCTACTCATGCTCCTAATGAGGGTCCTACTTCGGGTTCCGAGCTTCTTGGCAAAGGACACCGTGTTAAGCTACCATCTACACGTCTTCGTGGATTTGTTGTAGGCACTACTGCTGATCCCACCACACCACCGTCATCCCCTGATAGCTCGTCTCCATCCTCCTCCTCAGGTACTCCTTATGCACTCACTAATTACGTTAATTGTCATAAATTTTCTGCAAAACACCGTCATTTTCTTGCAGCAATTACGTCTGAAGCAGAACCTCCCTCTTTTCGTATTGCTATAAATGACCCGAGATGGTGTAAAGCAATGCAGGATGAAATTCTTGCCCTTGAGAATAATGGTACTTGGGAGTTGACGGAGCTTCCGGCTAATAAAAAGGCCTTGGGATGTCGATGGGTGTATAAAATTAAATATAAATCAGACGGTCAAGTGGAGCGGTATAAAGCGCGACTTGTCATTTTCGGCAACCATCAAATTGAAGGCATTGATTTCGGTGAGACCTTTGCTCCCGTCGTTAAGATGGTAACCATTCGAACTTTTCTCTCTATTGCTGCTATTTATAATTGGGAACTCCATCAGATGGATGTCCATAATGCTTTTTTACATGGCGATCTATCTGAAGAGGTTTATATGCGCTTACCACCTGGTTTTAGCCGTGGTAAGGAAGGGAAAGTTTGTCGGTTACGCAAATCTTTATATGGGCTCCGTCAAGCACCTCGTTGTTGGTTTGCTAAGTTAGGGGCTGCGCTTCGTACTTATGGTTTTACTCAGTCTTACTCCGATTACTCCCTCTTTAGCTATACCAAGGCCGAGGTTTGTCTTCACGTCTTAGTTTACGTGGATGACCTTGTCATTGCTGGAAATAATTCTAGTGCCATTACTTCTTTCAAGACCTATCTTAGTAGCTGCTTTCACATGAAGGATCTGGGTCCTTTGAAATATTTTTTGGGTATTGAAGTGGCTCGCAATTCTGAGGGTATATTTCTTAATCAACGGAAGTATGCACTCGATATTATTTCTGAGGCCGGTCTTCTTGGAGCTAAACCTGCCGCCACTCCCATAGAGCAACATCATCAGTTGGGATTGGCCACAGGTGACTATGTTTCTGACGTGGAATCTTATAGACGTCTTGTAGGTCGCCTGGTTTATCTCGCCGTTACCAGACCCGATCTTGCGTACGTCGTTCATGTGTTATCTCAGTTTCTTAATAAACCTCGGCAGGAGCATTACAATGCCGCTCTTCGGGTAGTTCGTTACTTAAAGGGCAAACCTGGTCAGGGCATTTTATTACGTGCTAATAGTACGTTAACTATATCCGGTTGGTGTGACTCCGATTATGCGGGTTGTCCTCTTACCCGTCGCTCCCTCTCAGGATGGGTCGTTTTCTTAGGGGACTCTCCCGTCTCCTGGAAGACAAAGAAACAACAAACTGTCTCCCTTTCGTCCGCTGAAGCAGAATATCGTTCTATGGTCGCCATCCTTTGTGAGTTAAAATGGCTCGTTGGTCTTCTTGCGAGTTTGGGTGTCTCGGTTCCTCAACCTATGCACATTTTCTCCGATAGTCAGTCGGCAATTCAAATTGCTCAAAATCCCGTCTTCCATGAACGCACCAAACATATTGAGGTGGACTGTCATTTTATTCGGGATGCTATCCAAAATGGGCTGGTTACTACTTCCCATGTCGACACTCATTCTCAAATTGCAGATATTTTTACAAAGGCTCTTGGCGCGGCTCAATTTGATACTCTTCTCCACAAACTTGGCGTTCTTAATTTACACGCTCCAGTTTGAGGGGGGGTAATAGGCCGAATATACGAATCATATCGGGTCGATATTATATGATATGATTCGTATATTATTGTTATTCCGTTTCCATGTTTCTAGTGATATGCTAGCTAAATATTAGCTCATAGTTTCCTAATAGCTAGGTAACCATATCTTTGTAATCCCTATAAATGGGACTTCTATCATTGCTTCAATATACAATTCACATCTTCACAAATCACATATCTCTTTACTTATCATAATTAGTTATTACAAACAATTTATCTTATATATTATATGTATAATAGAAGTATTTGAAATAGCGTACCCGTGCAATTTGCACGGGTTTAAAACTAGTAATATCTAATTTTAATTTATAAAAATATATGGAGTAATATATAAGGTATCTAATTTTCAATCATGTATTAGCAACCCTAGCTATTCTGGTAGGCTTATCAATTTTCAGGCAACTTATTGTCGAACTGG
Organism: Silene undulata; assembly: GCA_036897945.1. Classification (NCBI taxonomy): domain Eukaryota; kingdom Viridiplantae; phylum Streptophyta; class Magnoliopsida; order Caryophyllales; family Caryophyllaceae; genus Silene; species Silene undulata. The sequence goes on along the minus strand of JAYMSE010000099.1, from coordinate 1,306 downwards.
TATGCATCAGCTTTCTTTTCCGTGACTGACGTTTAGGATGCTCCTAATGAGTTTCTACTTTCTTATTTAATCCAAGTTAGCACGATTAATCAAGAAATTGGTTCGTATTCTCATCCACGGGAGTGAGAGAAGGCCGATTGAGAACATAAACATTGAACCTAGTCCTATGACTTATGTTAGTCACCATGGGAGCGGGTGCACTTGTTAGGGAGACATTTACAAAACCAGTATGGGAGTAATGGGACCTTAAAAAAAATAACGTTTTCCTCCCATATTTGCAACTTTATAGCTTGTTGTCGGGACTCATTTATGTGGATGATGCATGTTAGAAGTGATACAGGTCCGTAGGCCTTTCCCATATTTGTTAAATCCTTTACTTTATTTCATTGCTTCTTTTTCCGCAATTTGGTAGTTGGTTTAATTAGTTCTGTTCTATCCCCCTTTACTTGATCGACGTAGCTAAACTCTAGATTAATTCAATTACTTATCATCCTACTCCTTTAGGTACGACCCTTAAGTAGTTCAACAAATCTTGTTCACTTGCGAGGCATATTTAAGTGAAACAAGTGGTGCTAAATGATAGATGAACCGTCTCAACCAAAACCTTAAGGTGATGGTTGAGGCCTAGCTATTATAAATATTCCTATTACTAAATGGGTGGCATATTAGTTACAAAATGGTAGGTAACAATTCTTTGTTTTGTATCACACGTTTTGTTAATTTTTAACTGTATTTACTTACTCTCTATTTAAAAACCATGGGTGCATGTGAAAGTTTGAAAAAGCACGAGGGTACAACGCATCAAGTTCCTTAAATTTTCATATTCTCGAATTGCTTTGGTTCTTTGTACTTGTAAGAGTTTTAACACAACTTATTACATATGTAGAGTCATGAGGGAGTAATTGATGCTCCTGCCACCCATAGAAACTGAGGGAATGAAGCACAGTCAAATGCGAGGGAGGTTGCAGCTTCAATACCGCGTACCACAATGGTCCCACCATATTGAAGCTGCAAAGATAAGTTTAAGAAGACAAGGGAGTTTGACTCTACAGACACTGATTTTTTGGAAAAGACTACTAATTAGAAGTCTTTCTGAAGCTCAGGAGCTCACTTTGGCTGTAATTGGCATGAAGAAAGCTTTGAGCCATGATCTAGAGATAAGGGAGCAAAGAATGAACCTTCAAACTTTCATTTCTGGATGTCATTACGACTGCTCGGAGTATTAGTCTGGTATTCAGGATGTTAGAAAGGTGGACGTGTTCTTTAGCATGCCTGATGACTACAAAGTTATGTTTGCTGATGTTCA
>JAYMSE010000098.1:0-13178 GCA_036897945.1 Silene undulata | reverse complement strand
TCTGCCACCACCTTGCCGGACTCATCTAGCCGTCAACCACCGCCTCCTTCCCTCGTTTCCCTTGACCGACGACGCCCACCACACTAATGCCCGACCGTGCATTCAGCATCCACAATCGTCAATGCCGAGACCTGCTACACCGGCCGGTTTTGACGGGTCTGGTGAAGATATGGTCGTGATATTGTGGTCAAGGTATGTTCCTACATCATGTGAAGTCTGTATATATGTAATTTCATGCATTATAAGATCGATCTTAGGGAATTACTGCATATTTACTTCATTTGTTTATGGTAATTTTCAATAAAGTAGTTGGAGCTACATTTAACATGATGAAGTTGTAATCATATCATCTCATACTACCTATTTCAAGGGCTTTTCAATTTTTCAGAGTATTATGTCACTATGCACATTCAGTGGTATGATCAAGTACTATGATCAAGTCCTTCTTGATATTTATTTCATCTGTTTATAACCCTATGCACATTCAGTACTATGATTTTCTCATCTTAATGCTGCTTTACAGGATATTTAGCTATCAGAAAATGTTATCTGATTGGTTGATGATGTGCAAGACTCCAGATCAGAGAGTGAATTGGTTTCAGTTTTGATCATAGTTCATTCAATCAAGAAACTTGATTCTGTTAGAAGGAATTGTATAATGGAGGTAAAAGCAGATGAGCACTATAGCAGAACATGTATAAGCTTATGGTGGTGGGTAATCTGTAAGTATTATGAATGTCGATTTACCATCCATTGTTACTCCTAGCATTTCCATTACAGTCTGATGCAACTCTATGACAGTCTGATGCAACTCTATTTCATTTGCAGATGATCTAGTAGCAGTCTGATGACAGTCTGATGCAACTCCAGTCTGATGACAGTCTGATGACAGTCTGATGCAACTCCAGTCTGATGCAACTCTATGACAGTCTGATGCAACTCTATTTCATTTGCTTTTCCTTGCTTCACAGTTGCCAATTCTCTCTGTCGTCTCATGTTTGTAGCATGCCCAGAATTCTCTCTTTCTGCTGCCAATCGGGAACTGCCTTATGGGGGGAGTCTTTCCTAATGTTTTTTCTTTTAAGAACACAGGGGTAGATGCAGATGATCTAGTAGCAGTTGGAGATGATTAAACGACTTTTGATGTTTTGGTCATTGGATATGCTGTGTTTTACACCGAATGACAGGTAAAGGACAACACCCCCACTTTATGTGAGTAAACCATGAGATATTCCAGGAGAAATTGCAGAAGTTGAGACAGTGCCGATTGAAGGCGGAGATGGGACAGTCGAAGCTCTCGAAGAAAAATAAAATAAGGGATACGAGACTCTGTAATGCATCTACAAAGTCTGATGCAACTCTATTTCATTGAAGTTAAAATCCTTAAAAACGCAAATGCAAGCGAGTTATTTGAATATTACAATTAATGGATATCGAAAACCAGATACCTAAGCTGCTGAGCCAGATTTGATAATCGTATAAAGAGTAATTCTGTTACAATTATTCGACAACTAAAATTACAAGTCCGAAAGTGTTATTGGAGACGATGCTGTCTGTCGCGGTGGCTGCAGAGACTTATAAAGAGTAATTCTGTTAGCAACTTGGCTACTGTCGTGTTCAATACCTCTACAAGACGGGTAAAGGCTCGGTAACGGAGAGTCATTTTGAAGACGCACCTGTAAAAACAAAAAAAATTACATTATTACAAAAAACTTCTTAATCATATAATATATCAAAATAATATTAAAATTTAATTGATTGTAACTTACCCATACAAAATGTTTAGCTGAAGTAACCAAAGCTATTGTTACGATTTTCTTTGGACCGTTTTGTACTATGCTCAAGACTTTCAGTGGTAAAAATGTCCAGCAGTAAGTTGAAGACAAAGTCACAAAAATCACATCATAACGGTTTGATACAAGAAGTCCGAGCCCAACTTCAAACCAATTATCTTCGGAGAGTGCAAAAGGCTCCCAAAACGATATCATCTTTATAAATTTGGCAATCTCCCGTTCACCCCCACATACATCTACATAATATTGTCTATTAACATTTAGTTCATCCAACAAATCACGTCGAACCTTCGCCCATTCATTTTCATTTCCATAAATCTCATGAGCAATTGCTCGGTACCCGCAGTGGCCATCGCCTTTGACATTCACACAATCCGTTATGTAACGTGAAAAATAATCAGCAATTGCATTTGGATAGGGGAAAGGTGTACATGACTTATCGTCCTGTATTTTCATAAAAATAGTATTAAGCAAAACTATAAAATATGTTTAAATACAAATACACATTAAAAATAAAATTTATTAACCTGAGAAAATGACATAGAAGTTGTTGGAGTGTTGACTGGCGCCGTAGAAGTAATAGGAGTGTTGACGGGTGTCGTAAAAGTAGTAGGAGTGTCAATTGTTGCTGTAGTCTTTGCTTTCTTACGACTTGATTTTGAAAACATCTTGTCAACATGCTCCCAATGTGATGGATTCCTTGAAACAGAAGTCTTTTTCGGACGCCCTTTTGTCTTTTTAACTTCCGGGTCAACTATATTCGGAGGGTGCAACAAATTTTCCGCAAACTCGGAAACCTTTCGCATTATTTCTACGTTGTCGGATGATAAGACATCATCTGCAAGTCTACGTAATCTATTTTGCTCCTGTAGTTCTCTAGTATAGTTGTCCTTTCCGTTATTTTTATCCTCCGTCGCAGTGCAAAAAGTCCTCCAGAATTGGTGAACCGAATCTAGTTCAATACACTTATCTGTCCAATTTACAAATATATTTAAATATGATTAGTATGAACAACAACAATAACAAGAAAAATATCAATTAATAGTCGTACCTGTATTGACTAAATCAATGATCTCACATGCACAAGGTAGACCATGAGTTGTCTTCAATGCACAATTGTTACAATTTACCTCTTTCAGTGCATCATCAAGAATTCTAATCGCATTGTGAGTCACATTATGACTTAATCTTTGATAAATAGGCATAGCTTGAGTAAGATGAAGACGAATAGTCTTTGAACGTGCAAACTCCTCTTTAATTTTGTGATATTGAAGGTTCACAGCATGATGAATTGTTTCAAATACAGTGTCGAGTCCACCAACAGAAGTTCCTAACAAGCGTTTAAGTGATGCATGTGCGCCCTCAACCCTTTGACCGTCAACAATATAAATAAGTTACCAATAATCACGAAACAAAATAAAAATATATATAATGTAAATTATTACCTGTTTGTAGTAACATTGCCAAAGTGCAATACTTTGTCTGTCCAAGCTGATACAAAATTCTCTTTATATTTATTGATCCATGTGTTTTTGCAATAATTTTTCAGACCTGGAACAAATTTGTATACCTTGTACATCTCCTCCTCATTTTCGATAAATTGTTTCTCACTTGTAGATCTTACCATTCGTGTCCACCTCCCTTTTGCAAATGTTTCACCGACTGAACCTGAATTTTTTATCTTACTTTTTTTCACCCAAGCTTCAACATCTTTCTCTATGTGACGTCTACATAATAAGTGCTTACCATTTGGAAAGTTATTCTTGATAGCATTAATCAAAGCTACCTCACAATCTGTCAAAAAAACCGTATTCTTATCTGATCCTACTACTTCTCTCATACGTCTTAGAGCCCAATCATATGATGTTTCTTTCTCGTTTTGCAAGAGTGCAAAGAACATAGAGAAGTTTCTACCAACTGGTGTAACACCTATAACTTCTAGCAATGGCATCTTATACATGTTAGTGTTGTAAGTAGTATCAGCAATAAATACAAATGGGTAAAGTTTCAAAAGCTTGACTGAATCGGGATGTATAAATAGAACATTTGTCAGCACTCTCGTACCTTTTTTTTTCCCAGGAATTGTGTCATGAAAAGTTCGATATCCATGATCAATAGCAAGTTTAAGCAATTGTTCAGCAGTTGTCCGATCTCCTCTAGAGTTTTTTTTCTCTCTTGCACGAACATTATACACTTGTTTGGAAGTGACATTTATATCCTTCTTTCTCAACTCAATTAGTATGTTGGCCACTGAAATTTTACTTGCTGTCATGGACAAAATCAACTCTTTCGCCTCAGCGGTCAAAACATTATCCTTTACTCCAATGAAATGGTTGTGAAATCCATTATATACATCTAACCTCCAGGTGCCGTCAACTTGTCCAACCGCCTTGAGTTTAAAAGGGCACCAACATTTTTTAGTCCCTGTATACGACTTAGTGGAGGGAACGTCGAAATTCCCTCGAAATTGATAAGGTCCAGACTTGTCACACTTAAGCCAATGCTCACCATAACCACGATGTGGGTGATAAGTATCTAGCCGCACGTGTATATCATGCAAAAGTCCAATTTTTCTAACTTCTGCTATCAATTCATCGTGATTCTTGAAATTTTTTCTGAGATTGAAAATATGTCCGGTATCTATCATTTTTAAAGAAAATTCTTCGTACTCATCCGACTCTGAGTCCTGAAATTAAAAAAAAAATAGTAAAAAATACAAAACATTTATTAAAAAAAAAATCTGAAACACATTCATATCATTAACGTGTAATTCATTAAAAAAAAAAAATCATGCAGTACGTGGTAGAAGTAATAATCTATGTACTATGTTGCGAATTGGTTATTTAGTAGTTTTCAATTCATCGTAATTCATGTACTAATTTTGCTGTACTTCGAGTTTAATTACCTAATCGTTACAAACCCTAATTTAATCTCTCCCTAATTTAATGAGGGTAAACAAACCCTAATACAATTAATAAAATTAAGAATTACAATTATTACCTGATTGATACGAGAATTAGCATCCATAATTGTGTAATTTGACGGATTTGATTAATTTTTTAGATTTGATTAATTTTGTAAGGGAGAGAATTAGAGAGAATTAGAGAAAATTAGAGAGAATTAGGCAAAGGGCATACTATGGAAATATAATGAAAAAAAGTCCATGAAAAAGTAAAACCCGTCCATGAATGAGCAACTACGTACTTTAATAGCTCCGATGACGCTCAATTTGAGTACCATCGGGTGACACCATCTCTTCTTCCTTTCTATGTGAGGTTTCTTAACATATGTCCAGTGGGCAAAAAATAGAAAAATCCTTTCAAAAAAATTGAACATTTTTCCCCGGTCGCACATACTAACGGTGCCAGAAGAGAATTTGCGAATTATCTGATACGAGTTTTCAAATTATTTGTTGATTGGTGGGATTGGAAGGTGCGTAGTTGCCGTTAACCTGTCTCATAAAGTGTTCAACGCATTTGTATTTCCCACTTTCTCGAATGCTAATTGGATCATCATTCTCGCGTAATGAGCATCGAGCAATACCTTTGGACCTTTGTATCCCTGTATTCTGCTCTTTTCTGTATAAATTGACCTCTTTTCACTTCAAACATTCATACTTCAAATTAACTCCTATCTTACAACTCTCTTCAATGGCTTCCAAATCAATATTTCCAGACGAAATAATGACTGAAATACTACTAAAACTCCCTGTTAAATCCATTCTAAGATGCAACACCCTTTCAAAGCATTATTACTCTCTTATTCATAGCAAATTCTTCATTCGCCGTCACCTTGCCTTTGGACGACTCAACGACAAACTCTATGACCAGTCGATTGTGAATCCAATACGAGCCTGTGTACGTTTATTTGATAGGAGAGGCCATATCGAGGTCTTAGACACCCCGCCTCCTATCGCCAATGAGTCTTCAAATGCTTTTGGGCATTTAGTTTGTGGTCCAGTGGAGGGTCTCTACTGGGTTATTGATCCGATCAATGACCGTTTTGCTGTATGGAATCCGTCTACTAGGGAGCATTTCCTTCTCCCTAGTGTTCCTTCAGCTTGCGATACTTCTGAAGAAAACTCGGGTGAGTTGGGTGCAGCAAGACTACTGTATGATGTAGGATTTTGTGATCGACAATGTTATGGTTACGGGTTTGGGTATGATGACACTACGGATGATTACAGGTTTGTTTTAATTTACGCATTCTTTTCAAATATATCTGATGATCTTGATGTAGTTTCGCTTAATGCGAAGTCGTTCAACATCTTCAGTGTTAGTCAGGGGGAATGGAGAAGTATTAAAGAGTGGTCTGGTGTAGTCCCTTGGGACATAAACAATCCTATTGGAGTCTTTGTTCACGGGGCTTGTCATTGGCAATATGCGCTGTCTGGTTGTCCAGGATTTACGATTCTTGCTTTCGACATGTTGACTGAATTGCATAGACTTATAGCATTGCCTATAGTAGGAGATGAATATGCTTGGTCCGATGAGTCCATTGTCCCCTTGAATGGGTGTCTAGGTTTGGTCAATGCACAAAAAGGAGATAATATGAAAGGACTGTCTTCGGCTTTTGATGTGTGGGTTATGGCTGAGTACGGTGTTACTGAATCTTGGACGATTCTATACCAAGTTAGGCTACCAGATGGGATTGGTGGTCGCTTTTCGGGTATTGTAAGGGACCGGTTTTATATTGGAGAAGGTGAAGGTTGTCTGGTTTCGTATGATCTCTATTCTAAGGATGAAGAACGCTATGATGGTGTCTCGGATAGCAAAGTTCGTATCTTATTGCCTTATGAGGAATCTCTTGTACGCATCATTAAGTCAGTTTAGTGAGTAGCTGAGTACCGGATGTTTGGTAAAAAAAAAACCGAAGCAAGCAGTTCATCGTCCCTATATATGTCGGACGATTTTAAAAAATTGTTCTTAAGGATTGTATTAGCAGTAAAACAATCAAAATTATTAGCTACTCCGTAGTCCGTATGTTTATGTTTAATAATGTATTTGTGTTGATCATGAGGAACCATTTTAGTCCGTAGTCCGTATGTTTATGTTTAATAATGTACTTAAAATCTTTGTTATACAAATTGTTCTAAAAAGCTCCTATTGCTTTTTAGAAACTCGGTAAGGCAGCAAGCTACAAATGCTGCTATCCAAGATACCATAACGTTCAACGTCCTTGGAATCGAGATCATATGAAACCAGCCAACCCTCACCTTCACTAACATAAAACAGGTCACTAGTGATGCCCAAAAATCGACCAACGGTCCCAGGTGATAGAGAAACTCGGTACATTATTGACCATGATTCAGTAACACCATATTCTGCCATAACCCACACATTAAAGGACGAACACCTACCCTCCTCATCCTCTTCAATGTTATCGATCAAAGCCAAACATCCATCTAATGTAGCAACCGATGTCGTCTTAGACCATGCATATCCATCTCCTACGCCAGGGAATGATATAGCTCTACTCGACTCCATCGACATATCAAATGCAATAATTTGATAACTCGGATAACAAGAGGAAAGAATATTATCGTGAAAAAACCTACAAATCCAATGACAAGCCCCACTTAAAAAGACTCCAACAAAGGTTGTAATACTCAAATACCTTACACCAAGGTGTTCTCCATGATATCTCCATGTCATCTCGCTTACATTGAAGATGTACATACACATGTCACCGAAGATACATGAGAACGCCTCGTAAATTATTACAACCTTATAGTTATTTGTGTTGCTATCGTACCCAAACCCACAAGCCAAACATTTTTCTTGAATGGTGTAGTTATCCCAGAATTCTTCCACAGTTAATTCAGCAAGCGCATCATCTTCAGAATCACCGTTAGTGGTAGAACAGGGAGAACGAATTCCTTCAAAGTAGTGGGATTCCATAGAGTTATGGCACATCTATGACAAAGATTCTCGTGATCAATAACACAGTACAGTCCATCAACGGGGCCAGAGATCATGAGCTTACTGGCATAATCATCATCTACGAAGGAAGATGAGAACTCCAACTCCATGAAACAGCCTGATCTCCGGTTAAAAAGACGTAACGAGTCTACCATTGGACTGACAATCAAGCTATCATTGAGATTGTCTTTGAGCCGTCCAAGGTTAAGGTGACGGCCAATGAAGTATTGACTATGAATCAGGGAGTAATAATGTTTCGACAAGGTGTTGCATCTTAAAATTGATTTAACAGGGAGTTTTAGTAGAATTTCAACCATTATTTCATCCGGAAAAATTCCGGTGGACGCCATTGAAGATAGTTGTAGTAAATAAAAGCAAGGTTAATTAGTATGAAGTATGAATGTTTGAAGTGAAAAGAGGTAAATTTATACACAGAAGAGCACAATACGACGAGGATACAACAGACCAACAGTCCATTAATGTAGCTCATTACAGAGATTAATGATCCAATTAGCATTCAAAAATAAATGGGAAACACAAATGCATTCAACACTTTATGAGACAGGTAAACGCCAACTACACGGTATACACCTTCCAAGACCACCAATCAATTAATCTGACCAACCTGAAAAATCAACGGTAATTCTTGTGTAAGACTGTGACGGTGTAAGAGTGTAAAACAGTTCATTTTTATAAAATTACTCCTCTATTAATAGCAGTAAATGATAGCATACGGAAGGACAGTCCTGCTAGATGCGGACAAGGGATTCCTCGTAAGGCACTATGTGACGAATGTTGATATCTATAATATCATAACGTTCATCATTATTGGAGGGGAGATCAAATGAAACCAAACAACCCTTTTCTCCTGCGACATAAAACCGGTCCCCTATAATCCCCAAAAACCGACCAACAATCCCAGGTGCTAGTGAAACTCGGTATAAGAAAATCCATGATTCAATTGCACCATACTCTTCCATGACCCATACATTAAAGCACGAAAACATTATCTTCGTATCCGCTCCTTGGGAATTAATCAAAGCTAGACACCCATTCAACTTCACAATCGAATTGGTAGACCATACGTATTCATCAATTACGCTGTCAGGTAATGGAATGTTTCTATGTGTTTCCCTAGACATATCGAATGCAAGAATCGTATACCCAGAAACAGTACCTTGTGGAGGGGTCGGACATAACCAATGACAACTCCCACCAATGAAGACTCCAACATGGGATTCAATGTTCCAAGGATTTAAGCTAATGCACTCTTCATAATTTCTCCATTCGCCGTTATTACTCACATTGAAGACGTAAAAATACAGCTTGTTATCGAACATATCTGAAATAAGCGCGTAAATTATAACAACCTTGTAATTATTTTTATTGCAATCGAGCCCAAACCCAAATGCTCGAATAAAAAAGTCCTCAATCTGTCCTTCTAGACTAGGTTTTTTACCAAAATAATTACTGTGTTGGGGAAGAGGGAGGATAAAATGCTCCCTAGTAGCGGGATTCCATACAGCAATGCGGCGTCTAGAAGAGTTGTTATTTGTTTCTATCACACAGTAGAGACCATGTACAGGTCCACAAATGGATTGAATTTTCTGAAAATGGCCGTCACCATTCGACCACTCTTCAACGAAGCAAGGTGTCCTCTCCAACACCTTGGCATGCCCTCCCCGGCCAAAGAGATGTACAGAACCTAACACTGGACTCAGAAATGATTGACCGAACAGTTTGTTGTTGAGTTTTGCAAGGCGAAGGTGTCGAAGAATAAAGCATTGGCTGCGAATTAAGGAGTAATAATGCTTTGATAAGGCTTTGCATCTCAAAATCGATTTCACTGGCATTCTTACTAAAATTTCTTCTACTAAATCTTCTGGAAAACATGTTTTGTTTGCCATTGGAAATGCTTTAAGAAAGTGATTAGATTTTTATGTGAACTCTGAAATGAAACAGGACAATTTATGCAGATAAGATAGCGGCAACGTTTCCTTTTACCGAGGATGATACAGATCAAAGATGGAGTAAATGAGGACAGCAACCGTCTGTATGCCCCTGAGCATGGAGTTTTTGCACTCCACATATACTTGCGACACAGCTTTACATAAGTTTATTGTAAAACGGATTTTCTTAATAACTACTCTTATCCATTAACAGGGTTTGAATTTTGAAAGATCGATTTTTTATTACAAGAAGCATCTAGTTAATTAATACGGAGTACAACCTACTATTATGGCTCACAAAGGTGGAGTCTAGTGGTTAAAACTTAAAACTTAGGTGAAATTCCCAAAGGCCTCAGGTTGAAGCTTCCGAGGAAACAATATTGTGGAGGGTTTAATTGTTTAGGACTCATCAAATGTAATCCTATAATAGAAAGAACAACAATTGACTGAGACACCCAAAATAGAATATAATAACAAATGACCGGGACAGAAGAAGTACAACATACTCAGTAATTAATTTAGAGGATATTCGTGCTAAATAATACTCCCTCCAATCCGCTATTTTCTTCCTCCTTCAAGTGGGCACAAGGATTAAAGGAGGGAGTATTATATTGATAAAGGAAAATGTAGGGTTGGGGGATTGTAGTAATTGGGAATAAAATAAGAGTAAAAGAGTTGGTGGGGTTTGGTGATATGAGAGAGAGAGATAAATAAAATAAGAGTAAAAGTGTTGGGTGGGGTTTGGTGATAGGAGAGAGGGATGAATAAAATAAGAGTAAATTGTTACCAAAAATAGAAAGAGGAAGAAAACCTGAATAATCCGTTTTAGGAAATAGGGAAGAAAATAGAGGATTGGAGGGACTATAGATGATTTATTATGCGTATTACGCTCCCGCAATTTGACAATCCTTGGGTAAAAGTACACTAGACCAATCTTGGATAGAAAGGTGAAAGCAAGTACGAAAGAGTCGTTGAAATCCGCTAACTGATCCAAGCTAGAAACGAGTGAGACTCGAATTGTTGGGAAGTGTGTATTAATGGTGTGGAGATCGAACTTCGAAGGTGGAGCGGGTTAGGGTTTTGGAGTTTTTCACTGGCTCCGATACTATGATAATATTAGACAAAAAGGATTGGCTCCGATACTACAGTAATATTAGACAAAAAGGATTGTATGAAGTACAGTACTATCATTTTGTAATTGCATATATACAAGCTATGTATTCATAGCCACATTATAATTCAATTCGAAAACATTCAAATTAAAAAAGTCACAAAATAAAGTTTTATGCAAGAATAAAAAATTGAAAAAATAATTTCAGGTTACTAAAAAAGCTTTAAACGTATAATTTAGTTAGCGTATATGTTTATGTTGCATGTGAAAATATAATTGATAAATGATCTTCGTTTTTTTTCGATTATACTTCGTAATTTTGTATGTCTGTATATATTACGTATAGATATTCATTTTATTTGTCACTCGGTAATGAAATACGAGTACATCACTTGATTGTATTTGTAAACAACAAACCGTTAATTACTCAATTAGTTCGGTTGATTTTTAATTTGCATTGGGAAATTTCAGAGTTACTTGCTGCCGACGGTGCGTTAGTAGCAAGCTAAACAATTTTAATCCTACTAACAACAAATTACTACGGAGTACATCTTATTAATTTCGGAAATTTTTACACCTAATCCTAATATGACTTATATTCCACTTCCAATCATCATATGTATATATATATAAATGAATTAATCCTCAGCCAATTAAAAACATTACAAAACCTACATTCACTTTTTGTTTGCTTTTAATCCCAAAACCCTACTTCACAAATCACAATCACAAATATTATATTCTATAATAACTTTCTACGTAAGGATGATGAAACAAGAAGCCATGCAAGAGCAAAAGTGTCCTCGTCTCAAACTTCGAGTTAATTTGAGCAAAATTCTTTCCACGATGGACCGGCTTCGAGATCAAGACTTACAAGCAGTCCTAGGGCAAAAGAAGTTGAAGTTAATTCTCGATTTGGATAACACCCTCCTCCATGCAAAAACAACGAAAAAACTCACGTTAGAAGACAAGCGACGTGTTAGGAACGACTCATGCGAGCTGCACGAGGTTGAAGATGGATCAAAATTAGTCAAGTTACGGCCGGGAGTACGTGAGTTCCTCAAGAAAGCTAGTGACATGTTTGAGTTGTCAATCTATACTATGGGGACACGTGATTATGCTAATACTATGGCGGATTTACTAGCCCTTGGATTGAACCAAGATGGTCGGTCGTCCATGTTTTGGAAGAAGATTATTAGTAGGGAGGATTGTACTCATGAGGGGCAGAAAGGGCTTGATGTTGTGTTATCGGATAGACGCGTCGTTTTGATTGTTGATGATAAGGAAGATGTTTGGGAGGAATCTTGTAGGGCCAATGTTATCAAGATTGCTCCTTATCGTTTCTTTGAAGATGAGAAAAGAAAAAGGGAAGTTGATAGTGAGATAATTACAAAAGATGATGAGCTTAAGAGGGTTTTGAGCACTTTGAGTATGGTCCATCAAATGTTTTATGAAGATAATAACGGAGACGGTGAATACATGAAAAGAGATGTGAGACGGGTTCTTGAAAGAGTTCGCGATCTTGAAGATCAAAAGAAGAAAGACGATGAAGAGTTAGCTCAACCTAAACAGTTGGAAGAAGAGAAGGCCCGGCGTTTAATCATAAGGTTTCGTGCTCCGGCAACCAAGAGGTGCAAGAGAGATACGACGATGACATCAGTTAACAATTCTCCATGTTTAGTCTAATAATTATGTTTCTTGGAGGATTAAAGTGTTTAGTATGATTGTTGATACTCAAGTATTTTTATTGTAATTATGGTAATTGTTTTTCTTCTTTGTAAGAATATGTTAACTAATCTTTGAGTTATTAATTGAGTTATAAGCTGTAATTATTCTTGTTATTTGCATGGGCATTTTCTAGGTCAAAAGATTTCTAGGGCAGAAACTTGAATATGGCTCTAGGTATTATGTTAATATTTAATTAGTTTCATAGATCAAATTATTAATTAAGAATGACAACTTGTATAATTATGAACTTAATATTGTTATTACAATCGTTCTTGTACCGAGTTTTCCTAGCACAAAGGTAATAGAATTGCTAAAACAACAAATGAAGGGCCTAGGGCACGATTTCGACTTCCAACACTTGTAAATTACCGCTTAACTCGGTAACAAGTTGCCAAAGGGGAAAGGTAAAGGAGAGAACGCCTCTAATTCGCTCATAGTCCCCCTCCCGGGTTCACCATGAGACACTAGTAATGCCGATACAACTCCCTCCCGGGCTCATGCATCGAATCTCTCAACTCAAGGTTCAAGGTAATAGCCCGCGCTAGACTCCGGTCATCCAACTCCCTCTTCCAAGGGCCGAATTCAAACCGACAATTAAGGGTACCCATCTCAAGTCCTCCCTCCCGGGTTCGACTCTAATAGGCTACTACTCCCTACAAGGTGTCCCGACTCAAGT
>JAYMSE010000097.1:0-13188 GCA_036897945.1 Silene undulata | reverse complement strand
TAAACTTCAAAGTTCCGCGGTCAAGCATCAAATATATCTAGTTACGTTATCTACATATCGACTACCGGAATAGGTTAAACATGTATATTCTTATGCTGCATGCAGGGATAAACACACATTACAATAAATCATCGCAGAACATTAAACCAAGATTTTCAAATTTTAAAAATTGAAAGGAAATTTATATTCTCAATATTCGGACGTTCGTAAACATACGCTTCTATGAGCTTATGTTAATGGGGTTCATCTAATAAAACCTTACAGGGTATAAAATAAACAACAAACAACATCTTTCGTCTATAAAGCATTGTTATATTACAGGCACAAACACAGTGATGAGCCCTACAACCATAGTTTCGATATGTACATACCAAAGATACATAAAAAACTTAAATTGTACACATATTACACAACACCTCCGATCAGCAACATATGCATTGATCGGTTATTTATGAACAACAGTTTGTTATTTTATATGGTAATCTAGAGAGGAACTTATAGGTAAGCAACATTTCAGCTGTCAATCTCTTCAATCTAAAGTGTTCGAAATTTCATTTGTTTTCTGATGCCTTCAATTCTGAAAGTCACAAGTTTGATGGTGAAGATGCGAGTTTTTATAGAAGTTAGAACTTCATCAATGAACCCCCGATGCTCCTTTATGTTCACATGCAAAAAAAATAAAACAAAAGAAAAATGTTAACTTTTATATCTACAGCTGCGTATCTAATTCATCACAATTGTTAAGTGTATTTAAGCAAAAAAATTATACTTCCGAAATATATTGAGCGATCTCTTCAACTCTTCACTTTAATACTGATTTCACTAAATCAGAAAAAAGAGTTATTTTTGTAGATGCGATTTCGTCTGTGAAATTATTCGGAGATTATACGTATTTAAAGAAAAAGTTACCATGATAAATCACAATTTAGACAAAGTTATTAGCAAAAAACTACAATTCGATATAGATATAGGAAGAATATATGAACGTTTACATACCTATTAATAACAGTTCCTGTATGCGGGGAATCTTTTTTATCGCTGTAAAATGTTTTTCCATTTTCTTCTACATCCCTCCTTGTACAAACGTCGGAGGAGCATCTAAGTTGACGATATCTACTATTCTTCCCTGTATCCAAACGGTAACTTCTTCCTGCGGCAAAAATTTAAAACAGACATGTTCTGTTAATATAAGATATAACTTACGTACAAGAGTATTTGTATTGTGTTTTTTCAAAGTCTTACTTCTTGCTCATTTAGACTGGTAATTGAGACTATTGTCTTTGTATTCCCACGGGATAGGCGGCGTTGTGCCGAACTTTCACCTGTTTCAGCTTGTAGACCTTCTCTAATGCGTCTAATCTCTTCCATGTTTTATTAGCCTAAAAACCATTGTCTGAGTTCCTCAACTTCAGGAACTTCACTGTTCACCTTAATGGTTGATAAAAACGAACAAGACCAATTTCCTCCTACAAACAAAGATAACTTGATAAGATAAAATAATCAAGGTTTTGGAAAAGAAACAGAGTTAAAAAATATATATTAGAAGTCTATACCACCAAATTTCCCGGCTATAACATGAGATGCAGTAACTATAGGCTGAGCGTCAATGACATCGGCAATTTGTTGTGCTTCTTTTACAACAAAATCACGCCACACACTAATTTTTTTTGTAACCATGCTGCAACATTTTAGACAAAGTTCAACAATATTATGGATAGTTTCCGATAAATAAACTCTTTTAATAGATATTCTTATCACTATAACCTTTTGTCAATAAGGATTATGTCACGTGTGTCGTATTCAGTATCTTTGTAAGTGGACATCACTCTTCTTGTGTTGCCAACATGGACAGCTATCCCAATGATATCTGTAAAATCAACAAACGCATTGTAAACATTTATTTGTATGTCATTTTCTAAGGTTTGATGTGAGAAATCTATCTTACCTATCCTCCCTTGGTGGCCCAGATAGTCGTAACATGAGCTTAGGGGAACGTAATATGATCGCGCAGTTGTTGTAGTATGCTCTGGTAATTCATCAATTGTTGTTCGATCATTTACCTTCATCTGATATTTTTTTGCATTTTCTCTGCCATATGGAGGTACAAGACTTACTCCGGGATTAGTTATTTGGTACTCATTCCCTTCTTTAAGTTTCATAGAGAAGTCTTCAATGTCCTTATCGAATAAAGTCACGGACATGTCGGTCCCCTACAAGTAAATTACAATACGTTAGAGTTATGGACGAGTTAATGATGTAATCGTAACATTTTCGTTTAAAAAAAAATATACTTACCTCAGCGTCTCTAAATAAAAGTTTTTGGTACATGGTGCCTCCTTTCTGCGACAAAGCTGGAGGAGCAATTGCTTCAAGGCGTGCGACTACAGCGAAGTTGCGGCTTTGTGGAGTGACTTCGCGGAGAGGAATTTTTAATACATTCATACTAAGAAGACAAGAATAACAGAATTTGTTTAAAAAAAAATATGCAAGTAATGATAAAGTTTTTCTTTAAACATATAAAATATAAATATGAAATATATCTGTAACAACAATTTTTACATTACACCAGCGAGTCTTAATACGTCATAGCATACAATATTTTTGGTTTCTCTCCAGGAGTCATCCGAGCCATCCTGTGGAGATATTACAACTCTTACATCTTCACTTTTTTTTGCTCTTGACAAAGCAACGTACAACTGACCGTGAGAGAAGACAGGGTGTGGCAAGAAAACTCCAACTTTGTCTAAGGTTTGTCCTTGAGCTTTATTAATTGTCATTGCAAAACTCAACTTTATTGGAAATTGCTTCCTCCTAAAATGGAAGGGATATTTATCCGATGGAGACGGCTGAAGAGGAATTCTAGGAATAAATACTCTTTCTCCTTTATGATGGCCGACAATAATTTCAGCATCAATAACATTACGCGAAAATGCTTTGCATATCAATCGTGTTCCATTGCATAGCCCAGATGTAGGATCTAAGTTTCTCAACAAAATGATTGGACTATTAACCTTAAGTACTAAGGAGTGAGGTGGAAGTCCACTCGGATTCAAAGTATTGAGGAATTCAATAGGATATTGTTCTGTGGTTATGTCAACAGCTTCATCAAAGCTTTTGTACTCATACGAAAAGCCAGACTGACGTGAAACTAAAATAGAATTAATAAGCTCAGTGTCCTCGTTCTTTGGCGTTAATATTGCCCTCTTTGTCATAGAACTCGGGTTAGAACTAAATAGGCTTACATCAGGATAAACCGATTGAATTAAAAGATCCAACAACTGACATTCTCGCGTCTGCGCAAGGACGATTGATCTTGGTAGCTGAACTATTTTGCCATTCTCGAAAGGCGAACGACCTTCACCTATGCACAAAACAGTATCGCTAAAAATGGGGTCATGAATAGCACGCATATTTGTCGTTAAACGGAGTTTTTCAAGTTTCGGCCACAGTGGAGACATTACAAAACTCGCATTTACAGCTTCACGCAGTGTACTCTTAGGTATCACAGGTAAAACTTGTCGAAAATCACCTCCAAAGACAACAACTTTTCCACCAAATATTGAACTGCTTGAGCAAACATCCCTCAAAGTTCTTTCAAAATGTTCAATAGCTTGTCGTCTAGCCATTGAAGCTTCATCCCATATTATTAGACGACAGGTACGTATCAACTCTCCAAGTCCACTTTGCTTAGAAATCTGCGAACTTTGGTTTTCTTCGATATCTAAAGGAATTTTGAAGCGCGAATTAGCCGTCCTACCACCCGCAATGTTAGAAGCAGCAATTCCTGAACTGGCAACAGCAAGAGCAATAACACCCTTTGCGCGTAGATTTGCGAGTAGAGTCGTGTACAGAAAAGTTTTTCCTGTTCCACCCGGGCCATCGAGAAAGAATGCTCCATGTTTTCTCCGCATAACTCGACTATAAATAGTATCATACGCTCTTTTTTGCTCAGAGTTAAGCAAGTTAACTCCATTAAGGTCTTCAGCTGTAATAGGTATATTTAGCTCTTCCTCAATCTCTTTTGGCAGATGTTGCTCCACATCGTTGTCTTCTACCAAAAGTTCACCTAAATCAAAGTTTGTAATACTTTTTCCCATTGACTCAATAATGGAAGCAATGCTTCTTAGAGTCATCTGGCGGACACGACGGGGTTGTGATGGAAAAGTGAAAGCAAAATCTTCAGATAGGTCGGTAAAATATTTATCCCATAATTCCTTAGGATTTTTAGGCTGACAATATATTAGAAGAGTAGCAAAGAGACGTCTTAAAGCAAAAGGTAGTTGAAATTGACATGCCTCTCTTAAGCAATGTTCAGTTGAATTATCCGACTCAAGAAGGCCTCTACGATACGCCGATTCACGAAACGAAGAACAAAGAGAATTATTTACCATTAGTAAGTCTTTAAATGACTTTGGTCCACGAACATTTGCAAGAAGAAGTCGTAGATAATATCGTTCACCTTCCGACGGATTCGCATACACCAGCCGACCAATAGCAAAGCCTTTCTGCCGTAGATGCCAAAATTTGCTTCTCCTGTGATCATTCCATACGTAATGCTCAGGAAATTGTTGATATAGTAGTGTACGCGCAAATGAGTCTTGTCTATTCTTCTCAAAAAAAGCCGTTAGCATGCTCCTACTCCTACCACAATCTTCTGCAATAGTGGAAACTTGTTCAAAAGAACGGAATGTAACAGTTTGCATGTTCGGAAGATGAACATGTAGTACAACAATGTTGGGATGTATCTCATTTAAATGGAAACTAAAAATGCGCCACGCTGCTTCGGGCGGAGAAACCCAACGGGCATTCTGATATGCCGCGATTTCGTCAACAACTTGGCGATTATGTTCATCAGCTATAGCAAAAGAAACACGATCATGTCCTTTGTAAACGTACTTGTATAAATACTTTACAGCCTTTACGGTGGAGCAAATTTCAACATTAATGTGACAGTCGTATTTTGATAGCAAAAAGGGATTGTATGGAACAACCCATCTGTTGTCAAGAGATGCTCCCCGGACAAGAACACTTCTGCCGTCATTACGACGTCGATAGATTGGATAGGAATTGCGGCCAGTTGTTGTCATTTCAGAAAAATCGCGAGGATAATGGTTCTTGCATTTGGAATTTCTCATACAGGGGTTACTTAGAAAATG
The DNA here is from genome assembly GCA_036897945.1 of Silene undulata. Lineage (NCBI taxonomy): Eukaryota > Viridiplantae > Streptophyta > Magnoliopsida > Caryophyllales > Caryophyllaceae > Silene > Silene undulata. Next base: position 8,032 of record JAYMSE010000097.1, on the reverse strand, counting down.
AAGTCCACATGGCCCATGCATCATATGCTTTAGAACAGCCCCGTGAAGATGACTGTTTTCTGAAACATCAGGGATCTCAGCACATACATAGTCGTCATACTGATCTGCTGTTCTAACTCTACTATATGAATCCAATATTATAAGAAAATGAGCGTGTGGTAAACCCCTTTTCTGAAATTCAACAACGTATACATAACCTGCAACTTTACCGAACAGTTTTTTCTCTACGATTTCTTTCTTCACTTCCAACAATTTCGCCCTAAAAATTCGAGCAGTTAGATCTGGCCTATTTTGTGCTTCTTCAAACGGAAGTAACTCTCGTTCAATTTCAGGCCAACGGGGATTACAAGTCATTGTCAGAAAAATGTCGGGTTTTCCATAGCGCTGAACTAAACCCATTGAATTAAGGTATCTACAACGCAGATCACGATCACAGCCGATGAAGGCGGCAGGTAGAATGTAAGAATGACCAATATTTGACGCATGTGTTTCGCCAGCACTATAACTGTCAATAATTCCTTGATAAAGTTCGGCTCTGATAAGTTTTTGATTGCATTTAATAAAATCAAGACGCGTTGTCTCTATTTTAATATACATGTCAACAATAAATTGTTGAAGAAGCCTGCCACATCTTAGTAAAATAGAATTATCGCAAATGCGTATCTGAAGGCGATAACAATAGTATTCCCGGCAGGACACTTTCTTATCTGTGTCAGTTGTATGCACAACTGCATAGAATATAAAGGAAAAGTTTGACTAAGTTAAAATTTATAAGTTGATAGTAGAAGCAAACACACATTTGTGAAAAAAAAAACCAACCTTGATTTTCAGTTTCAATTAATGAATCAGCGGACTGAACGAGAACTTCACTGATAGGAAATGTAGGACAGTCACGGCGACGATGCCTCCCATATCCACGTCGATATATAGCACGATGCCAGCCTGTTTCTCCGAAAGGAAATAAGAGGGGATACTGCAGAGGATCATAACAACCATAGTAATGCAATATCCGATGCGGTTGCCCTGAGCATGCATAAACAAGTATATCATGTTTTAGTGGTTCTGGTGTTGTATCATCTTCAACCCAAATAGCTGCGATCTGTGACGTTGTTGGTGCGTTATGTGTTCGCTGATCATGCGTCGGATCAGCACGTATTAAAATACGTGTTTCTTCTGATATCTCAAGTGTTCGTAAAGATCGGAAGAATTTTGCATATGGATTAGAATCCATAATTTTCATGAGTAAATCAATTACCCTTTTTTGAAATTCTGGGGCAATTTGCAAGCGATGCATCAATTCATGATCAGTATCGTAAAAATACAACTGGATATATCGTGGACGTTCTTCAGTTGGTAAGATGTCGTTGATGAAATGATATACCTGACCCTGAACTCTAAAAGTGTAAATTCCACGGTTTCTATGAGCAAATTCGTGATCTTTCTTGACACCAAGAGAAGTAAATGCAAAAGAACTATTGTAGAACATTATATGATTTCTAAAATTTTTTGATGTGTCATCATTGGATAAGAAAAGACATCGCAACACCTCTGGAACTGTGTTGCTAGGAAGATGTATTTCACCCTGATTGCAACAGAAGTTTGGTGATTCATTTCTAAAAAGCTTTGCACCACAACATGTGCAGGTAGATGGCAGAGGAAGAGTATATGGTTTATTGAGTGGTTTCTTCATTCCTTAAATATGAGAGAGATTGGAAGTTAGAAATAGTTACAGTAAGGATCGACTATAAGCAATCTACTTTGTTTTCAGAAGTAAAGAAGTTGCGTTACCCTTAGTAGAAGAGGGAGTATTCCAGTTATGTACACTTGAAGTCTCAGACGCGTGTGAAGTAGACGCCATGCAGTCGAAAGTGCTAAGGTTTACGCAAGTAAAAGACACTAATTTAATAAATTAAACCGACATACTAAATCCTTGTAAAGCAACAAAGAATGCCAAAAGAAAATGTCACTGTAAGAAAACAGAAAGATAAGAACAAGATAAGGTCATAAAGTTATAACATAACAATTAGTGCAAAACATAATGCATAATGGCGAATATAATATTTCTGAACACGAAAAAATATCCACAAATATGTAAAAGCTCCTCTTTTCCCAAATAATTGTAGGTAACGCCTGTCCCTTTTTTTTTTTAAAAAAAATAATGGTTTACAAGATTAATAAATGACACAAAAAATGGCCCAGGGTAAGCACAAAAAAAGGATATTTATAAAGTAGTCACTATTGATATTTAAATTTTAATTCTAGAAATTTAACTCTTAGTAATTATAACGAATACAAATATGTTGTTGAAACAAACTCTATGAACTAAGTTTGACAGTTCTTACGAAGGAAGATTTTTTTAGTAAATAATATTAGAAGAAAACAATTTGTTAATATAAAGCTAATAAAAAAAATAACATAATATAAACACAAAAACCTAGAATTTTTTTTTTTTTTCTTGGGTTTTTTGTTCCCTCTCAGATGCGTCAACGACCAAAAAAATGCTAATGTTTTCTATAAATATTTCAATTACTTCTCAATTATAAGGCACTAAAATTTGGAATAAAAAATTATTAAACTTCATCACTTTGATCAAAATTAGAAACGAATTATAATATTTTTTAATCATATACATTATAGTTAAACAATTTCATTTTTAAAGTTATCGTACATTTACATAAATTCTTACAAATTAATAATATTTTTTATGTCTCAAAAACATACGAAAACAATTCCATCTCTTGGAATTACGCATTTATGTCGTAACGGGAGACAAAGTAAAGACGTATGCGGAATTTGTTGTTCCTCGAAAATGATTAAATTTATCGGTTAATCGTCCAAGCCTGTCGGACCATCTTGTCAGAACTGTACTATAGAAGCTATAAAATTTGTAGGATATTTTCATGGGTTTGATTTTTTTTTTTTTTTCGACCACTACGACCTACAATTGTTGCGGTGAATACACACAAAAATGAATGCTACAAAGTCCCCAGACATGAAATTGATGATTAGTGACCACTTATGACCCTGGCTATACAAAAATAATAATATTAATAGGTTAATAGAAGTTTAAGAATATAATAATTGTATAACATATCTCATCCTTTTTTTTTGTATGTGTAATTATCTATAAATATGTGTAATTATCTTTAAATAAAATAAGTTAATGTGTATTTTTTCTGATCCAACTTTACTATTTCTCTGTCACAACTTACATCATAACCAATTTTGAATTTAGCAAAAATTACCATAGCAGATAATAAAAATTGAATACCGTGTGCGGAGAGGAAGATAAATAAAAGTAGCAGTTAAGAAAAGTTGGATACTGTGTGCAGAAAAGAAGATAAATAAAGTTTAATCGATTTGGAAGCAGACATTCAAAGTTGCATCAAAGTACACTGAAACATCTGACGATTTTGATTAAGTATGACATATGTAGAGAAGACGAAGAGAAAAAGCATAGAACTTGAGAGAAGGTGAATCATTCGGTGTTTAAGGATACTATAAGAATTTGTAAGGCGAAAGATCAGTAAACGTCAACTTTTGTGATGGGGACTTCTAAAAAGTAAAGTTTACAAAGATCTGAAGGTGCGGTTGTTCGGCCCGCTAAGAAAGACAGCATACAGATGGAAAAACTTGTCTGACAAAATAAAGACTGAAATTTAAACTAATTTTCCAATTGGGATAACGGATGTGTAAGAAAGATATTAGAAAGTATAAAGAAAAAATAAGTAAAATGAACAAACGGATGTACGGGGTTTATTATCGATGTGCTAGCTATATTCATTTGCAGAAGAATGAGAGGTATTTTATTGATATAGAAGATTTACAGATTAATTCAAAAGTTATAATATGATGTGGGTAAGCAATAGAGTGAACATGCATACTTTTTAATAGTGACGTTGTCACGGTTATTATGTTACTATCTTATACTTTCTATAAGTACTCAGCAACATTTCCTAAGACTTAAGACAAGGTTGAAAGGATCATTACAATGCATACATGATACATGCATGCATGTTTAACTCTAATCCAATTATCTAAGCATCTTAATTGTGAATTATTACACGTAAATACGTATGTTGTTATGATTTTGCGATAAATATACATTTTAATCGATTCCAAAAAATATGTTTTTGCTAAAGCATTTAATTATTTTATACTCATTCAACCCATTATTTTACTGGAGGAAAAGTTAAGTAGTGGCAACAGTCGAAGATTGCGAACAAATAGATACTATTAAAACATTAATTCTTGAGTGAGATGATTTCAACGTAAGAAGAAGTTATTCAGTAGCTTTTAGTATATCTTATATTTAGTGTCACATTATTATAATGTAAAACGGTCTCTGGAGCTTCTTATAGTCGAAAAAATTATAACAAGTAATAAAAATAATATTACTTGACATTCAAAATAAAGTTACATACAACTCGTAAAAGTAAAAATAAGTGACTGAAAAGACAATTTTACAAATAAAAGTATCGCAGCCAAATTTAAATAAAGCAACATAAGACAAGATAATATGAATATGATCTATCTAAGATAGACACTTTCCATATCGAAGATGTGGCATATTTCATTTCAAGACAATCACAACATTAAATTAAATTTTTTGTGCAACCATCGGAAAGTGCAATCTGAAAAAACTAACTGTTTTTCGATAAACAAGGATCATTTTATAATAATGAAAATTATTTGTATCATAAAATGATCATGTTACTATAAGAATTTGGAAGGCAAAAGATCAGTAAATGTCAACTTTTGTAATTGGGGACTTCTAAAAAGTAAATTTTACAAAAAATTGAAAGTGCTTTTTTAAACAACTTAAGAAAAAAAAATAGAGAATCATATAAACTATAAAAAAAAAGTACAAATAAAAGACGACCAATAATAGAGAACAAAAATTATAAACAAACAATAACGGTCGTAAAATTCATTTTGTAGTACAACGTAAGAAAGTTGGTGAAATAATTTTTGTACACCAAAATATACATCCAATTTAATTGTTAAAGTAAAATTGTTAAGATAAAATATATTTTATAGTATGTAAGATTCTTTAAAAGTACTCTTATTTGAAACAAGACAGAAAGGAAAAAGATTGCAATAAATAGAAATATAATTCTTAAACAATAACATATCGTAATTGCAAACTATGCATTCATAAGAAAAGAAAAAAAAGAAAAAAGAAAAAAAGGAAAATCTCATTCCGAAATCGAAAAACACAAAGGAGCGAGCACATACCTTTCGTGTATGATAAAGTAGCAGAAAGTCGAAGACAAATAGATGCTGAGCGATAATGAAATTAAAATCAACGATACATTCACAAGTTTTCAATTTTATTTTAGTTTTGACATATAATTTTTAGGATTGACATATAACAAGCACAAAAAAAGTATTTGAAATGACAATGCGAAGCTGTATACTTATAAGGATTACAAAAGTCTTCAACTTTATCTTTCGGTCACCGAATGCGCAAAGGACAAACTTTGCCGAAAATATCACCTGCAAGCATGTGAACATATCAATGTGGCAGTAATAAAGCAAATTTAAGTTGAGGTCTATCCTCCTAGCCTAATAGGACAAAAAACAGAAAAAAACACATAAAAAAAAACAAAAAAGTTAAACGGTGAACATTTGAATAAATATAGTGTACTCAAATTGACTATTAGTTCTTTGTAAATATACTTCAACTTAACCACAATTCTAATCATCCTTATAAAAAAACTTGGCACATAACTCAGTGGAACATAATATCGAAAAATATAGAAGATGAAAATGCAATAAGCAACTCCACTAAATAACCTAAATAAAACCTCAACCTTTAATTTATAAACTCTTGAGCTGACATTTTGAAAAATACAATATTAACTATGAAATTGTACTTACTCCAACCACCATAAATTTTGTTCACAATATCAAATTTTGACAAATCGAAACATAGTATCCAAAAATACAAACTAAAATGCAATAACTAACTCTGCCAAAATGAATTTTAACCTATGTCGACATTTTGTAATTAAAAATTAGCAAGTCCTATTACAAAAATTTAAATTCGTCACGGATCAAAACATAACATACAAAAACATGCAATTTTAAGGAAAGATGAAACAGATAAAAACCAAACCTTCTTCAATAAGTAATTTGAATAACGATTAGAAGAGACGAATAAGAGCAAATGAAACTCCAAATTAACTTAACTGAAACATAGACGATGCTAATGCAATAATAAAGAAACCATCTACTAATGTAAACTTGTATGAAAACATAGAGAATGTAGGTTATATATAAGCTATCACATATATAAAATTATAAATGCTTTTAATTCTAATAAATTTATGAGAGGGCCCAATAAATAACACATGGTATGTAGCATTATCAATATGGCAAATAAAAGCTGACAAGAAGAAGAAGACACATAAAGTGACAAAAAAAATTGAAAATGCAGCACATTTATGAGCACATTTATGAACACTTGTAATAAAATAGAGTAATTTTACATAAAGGTAAAAATCACAATATTTGTATTTGGTTTTGCACTCCTGCAGACGTCATGAGCTTCATTAACTCCTCGTAAAGAATCTACAATTATTTTTTATTGCTAATATCTAAACATTTTCTTTTTGACATTTAAATTATATGATCCCAAGTTTAAAATATAATTGGATACCCCCGTCTTAAACAAGAATCCGTCAAAGAAGAATAATCATGCGAACAGTCAAGTGTTTATATGACACAATAAGTACCTTTGATTTGGAAGTCTCCTTATCTTTAAGACACCCATGTCGTTTGAAGTACTCTACGCACGCTGCAATAAAAATTAGACTATGACAACTCCACAGCAACTTCACTGACAATAAATTTCAACAAATTCATAGTAACAATGTACAAAAAAGTGAATCATGAAAGAGAAAAGATTACGAACAATACAAGGCAATGCGAAATAACATGTGATTGATTGGGAAGATATAATCATGCAACTTACGAGCAAAATTCTAGCCTAGTCAATGAGAATGTGGAACATTGTCACCGCTGACATTGGTAGCAGTAATTACGTCTCTAGTATTACAGCTTATCAGTGGCTTATATACGTCTCTAGTATTATAGCTTATCATTTACTCGATCATTCTCCAAGTCTCGTCAGCGTCTGGAAGTTTGGAACAAATCAGTCCATACTCCATATCATCCGAAACTAAATGAACAAAATCCTATCTTTATCAGCCCTCCCCTCCCCTATTTCTCTGTTATTGAGCTAACTGCCAATTCAGCAATATCTCCAATTTCCGAACTTCAATGATTTCCCTCGTAATCTAAGTCAATTTCTAACTACAGCAACATTCCCAACAAAATACTTGCTCTTTATTTACCATAATCTAAATGTTAATCTCTTTACTATTATTACTCCCTCCTATTCAACACATTCTGATTAAATACTTTTCACAAAAGAATAAAAACGTAAAGAATGTACTGAATGGGGACATAATATGATATTACCACATTATTGCATCTACTACAAAAGACTCATTTTTCTATGGAGCCAAAAACTAATTACTCTTTGGTTCCGGATTCTGATGGAATAAAGCAAAATGATTTACTAAAGTGACTATGTTTCCTTCTATTATGAAGTATCCATCATTCGATGTAGTTTTCGACACAATTTTCATTTTGGGTAATTCCTGCTAACACAAGGGTACCACTAAGTAGATCCGACCCCTTACCTCGCAATTTGCGGAAGCCATTGAGGCACTAGGGTAATACTACAAGTCTACAATGCTAGTCAACAGAGTCATTTGCTTACTTTTTTCTTAGTGAGACGTATTTTAATCAAAGATAAACAAATGATTGGGACGGGGCTAAGTAAAACATCTACTATAAAGTCTATAATGCTAGTCACCAGAGTCACTGTTTACCAAGTAAAACATCAATCTTTAAACTCGATACGAAAAACATTACTCTGTCGATCTCAATCAATTCTTTACCTTTGATTAAAATACCGCTTTACAATGAATATAAAACATAAACAACTGACGGAGATGGA
>JAYMSE010000096.1:0-13343 GCA_036897945.1 Silene undulata | reverse complement strand
TAGAGAGAGAGAGAGAGAGAGAGAGACAGAGAGGGAGAGGGAGAGAGAGACAGGTTCAGGTGAGTCCACAATTTTGGTTGAGTCCCTAAGTCCTATTCTCAGCCAATTATTTTTTAGTGTAACTTTACTGTTTTACGAGTGTAATTTTAGTCTATGAGTGTAACTTTAATTCTTTATTAATGTAACTTTAAACTTTTAAGGCCATTTTATATATAAAAACTTGAATTTATGTAATATAATCTTTTTGTTGACTATATAAATTTGAATTTGTGTAATTTTATTGATTTATGTAACTTCAACAATTTTCAAGTGTAACTTTATCGCTTTATAAGTGTAACTTTAGTATTTTAAAAGTGTAACTTTAGTCTTTTTAAGGTCATTTTATATATAAGAATTGAATTTATGTAAATTTTATTACAAGTTTATAGATTTTAATACAAGTTAATGTAATTTCAGTCTTTTTAGTTGTAATTTTAGTCCTTCACAATTGTAACTTTAGTCCATATCAGTGTAATTTTGGTTCTTTACGGTTGTAACTCTAGTCCATATCGTTGTAACTGTAGTTCTTTACAGCTGTAACTCTAGTCCATATCAACGTAACTTTCATGCTAGCAACCATGAAATCACCAACACTACCACCACCAACCACCCAACCCATGACCACCACCATCCCCATCCCCACCACGATACGACCACCCTTTTCCTTCCTTTTTCAATACCCTCCAATAACACCACCACCAACACCACCGTTGCCATTAGCGCCACCCAAGAACAACAAAAACCCCGCCATCAACATTAGTCGCATTCCCACTTGACGCCACCATAAACCAGCAAACAAAAAAAATAAAAAAACAACACAAACACCGCCATTTCCACTTGACGCCACCACAAACAAGAGAAAAAAAAAACTATATTTTAAAGAAAAAAAAACGAGATCTGTAAAAGGAGAACGACGGTTTTATGAGTGACGGTGTGGTGTGGGTTTGGTGATGTTGTGGTGACAATGTGGCGTGAGTATGGTGGTGGGGGCGACAAGCGCTGTGGTATGGCCGTGGTGGCGGCTGCGTGAGGAGAGGAAGGGCGATGGTGGGTTGTCGTCGTGGTGGCGGCTGCATAAGAAGAGGAAGGGCGATTGTGCGCTGTAATGGCGGTGTGGTAGCGTCAGCGTGGTGGTTTCGGGGTGGTCGACGAGGGCGGGGCAGGTGGCGGTAGTTTAGAGAGAAGTGGGAAGAGAATTAAGAGAGAGATATAGGGTAGGGTTTGTGAGAGTGTTTAGGGTTTGGGTGCTTTTACATACTCACCCTTTTTTTTCTTTTAATCTTGGCCTTTCATTCTCTTGATCCAATGGCTTAGATTAGGATTTAGAGACTCAACTTAAAAGGGTGGACTTACATGATCCCATTTCTTTCTCTCTCTCTCTTTATATATACTAGTTGTTGTATCGCGCGCGGTGCGCGCGATACCCCAAGATATAGAAACCGATCTATTTCACTTGGGCTTTTGAAACCTAAATAGTTATTGACTATTTTTATTACCGATAATACAACTATTTAAGAACGTTAAAATTCTAGGGAGGCATAAGTAAATGTTGGCATGAAGGATAGAATGTTGTCCTCTATAAGAAGATCAGAAAAACTCACCTCATCTTGTATCCCCTAACACCATTGCTTTCACACATAAGAAGCTTCCTTTGCATACAACAAATTTAACGGCCTTCTAACAACCAAATCAAAAGGAACACAATACAAGTTATGTCGATATAACAAAGCAACCAACATAGAAGCGTAAACTAATAATGCAACATTGTTTTAATTTGTTACATGCCACCAACTATCTTCTAAGTCCAGTAATGACCCGTTGAGTTTATTTCGGCCCCGTGCAACTATTTTTGGCTAGTTATCTCCGTAACGTGCATGTGTTGTACGTCAAAATTAGCACGAGCAACAAAAGCCTACGAAAGGTTCATGAGCTGGCGTTGGACCGTTCTAGTTTAGTTTAGAGAGACTTGTTTGAGCATCCACCTTAGGACTTTAGCTCGGGAAAGAGACTTTTCCGGTGTCACCTGAATGTAAATGGGATTACTTCTTATCTGTCTTTCAATTTGGAAAAGGTAGTCCTTCTTTTCCTGCACCCAACATCACACATATATGTGGTGAGCCTGAAATAAATAAAAAACTAAAATGTTAAGGAAAAAAATATTAGTAATGGTAGTCGGGCCCAAGTTCAGTAATTATTCTGCTAGTGTTTCTAAAATCAGAAAACCTGGTTCAAGATATGATATTTCTGGTGAAATTAGTGGAATTTCATCTGGGTTTGAGGTTAATTTTAGTGGGAATGGTTCAAATTTGAGAAAAGCTGGTTCAAGATATGATCTTTCTGATGGTAGTAGTAAGAATTCATCTGGGTTTGAGGTTAATTGCTATGATAATGCTATAAATTTGGGAGAACCTGATTCAAGAAATGATCATTCTTATGAAATAGGCAAGTTCGCGAATGGGGTTGAGGTTAATTTGAGGGATAGTGGTGAAGTTTTTACTCCTGTAAGCAATTTTGAACGTGGGTCAGATGTAGCTAGTCTTAGCAGGAATAATAAAGCTGCCAAATTGATGGAGAATGATGCAAATTGTTCTGATGCGTGTAGTTCAGGCTTCGGTTTCATCTTCACCGAGATACAAGGTGGATTGGCCTTGGTCGTGGTGGCTACGCCCTCTACTTGTTATGCTACTGGCTATGTTTTTTCGGGAGTGACTTACAAAATGAAATGCATGCCTAAACGAATACTTGCTATTGGAAATAACGACTTGTTTGGGTCAAGTGGAACAACGGGTTTTCAAAATGAGGGTGAGAGTGTTATAGTTCCTTATCTAATTGAGGTCTCGGTTTGCTGCATTTCATCACCTTGTGATGAGAAACTGAGTGAATCCCAAGGGGATGATGATGTTCATGATAAGACAAATGGGTTGAGATAAAGGCAATGTGAAAAATTGTTGCCCTTTAAATTGTCCAATTGTTCGTTGTCCGCTAAAAACGCCAATGATTGTTAGGCTGACAAGGTACATGCTATATTTAACAAGACTCAACAGCTATGAATACCTGTGTAGGCATTGAGAACAAGGTTGTTGCTTTCACTTGTAGTAACCTCTCCGCATTCTCAATCAACGCAGTGAAAAAAAAGGCTCTGGTCTCATCTGTTGCCTCAAATGTTATAGCCATCATGTGTTTACAATTTTAGGCTGTATAAGGTGTGTGAGTTTGTGTGAATGGTTTGCCTAGTTTCAAGAATCCTTACCTGGGAGAGGAAATAACATTCTCTTTTAAACATGCAGTACATATATATGCCACACCGATGTCTTGGTTATTGCCTGTTCCGCATTCACTACAACCAAGGTATAAGCGAATTTTTCTATGGTCAAATTCATTCAGCTCCACATGCAACCAGTGATGCTCTTCTTGTAGAGTATTATGGACCTGTCAGTTGCAATGAATAGTATTTTTTTAGACAATTATGCATGGATAATAGGCAAATTTTTAGTAAGAAGTTCTTGTATGCATAGAATGGCCAGCATAGACTTAAGTATGTTTTTTTAAAGGATCTGTTGGGCCATTAGGTAGCATGTTTATTGCCAAACCTACAGGTATTCCTATTCTTAACACCATTATTTACTTTGATTCTCTCATTTAAAAACAAAGGTAGTACATTTATCAGTCATTTCATGCTAACTTGCAGTTCTCATTATTTATGATTAAATCAAATTCTAGAAGCTCAGAAAACCTATAAATTATTTGGATATAATGCTACAAATTACTATTCACACACATAAAATTAAACAGCTGACATTTGTTAATACTTCATGAATATAGATTATATATGAAAATCAGTTGCTTCAACTCTTCAATGAGACTCAACAGTCAGGAGCTCTCCTAAATTATGGCCAACAAGGTCATACATTCCCCTTATGGCCTTCTATAGAGATGGTACTGGGTTTTAACACTAAACAGTGTATCTGTTCCTCATTTTCCTTCAAGAACACCCATCCCCTCACATTAAAAACATATCTTCACTGGAATGCATTGACAGTTTGTATGTCATAGAGATAAGCTTAAGCTATTTATTGCAACCTATTAAGCTATTTATTGCTAATAATATGGATGCTTACTTTCTTCTCGAGGAGCCTTTGCAATGTGGTTATGATGCGCTGCGTTTCTGGACGGCGCACTTCACAGATTTGGTGGTTCTTAGCAGCAAGTAGGTCCTTATTTGCCTCACCCCTATCATACTTTTTGTTTAACAAGGAGTAATGTTTGGTAATGGCAAGATTAAATGAGTTCATGAGCACTTACCAAGCACGCAGTGCATTAGCATTTTCCCCTTGTGGATCTAATATGATAAATGTTAAATGTGTTGTTGACAGCGAAAATCCTACATGATTAGTAGGGGTTGTTGACATAGTAATTTTTAATGTTCACTGTTGTAGTAACTTTGAAACTTATTTTTACTAATAGGAAGTACCTTTTTGGTAAGATGTCCTTAGAGCCGTGAAGCCGATAACCGGAAAGAATGTTGCAATGGATTGCAAAGTTTTGCATTCCGTAATGGCTAGTTCTCCCCAAACTGTTATTATCATTATTTGTTCAGAGCTGCATGAGAAAACCACATGGTGATCTTAATAAAGTTACTTCCAGAAGCTAGAATTTGTTATAGCAAAGTATGGTTTGAACATTTAGTGGTAAGAGCTCATGTACCTCTGATCAAGAATGACAATTTCACGAGCATCCCAGTGCTGACCATTTTGCCTTGGAACTTGGTAATCCTGACCCACATATATAACAATCCCCAACACATCTATAGTTTAACGGCTATTAATTAGTAACTCAACAAACAGACATCGTCCCCGTTTTTTAGAGGCGAAATTTAAACATTAAAATGATTTAATCACGACTCACCATATCGATCATCGAGTGAGATTGACCTTGGGATAGATGCAATTAATATGTATTCAGGTTGAGCTGGAGAGTTTGGCCCAAAAACAGGCTGCACAATGGTCTTTCTGTTGAATTCAATCTGAAACACCAGATCATCTGGTTTGTCCAAGCACTGACCAGGTATCACCTTCACCTGGGCATTCGAAATTTCGTATTCCATTTCATCCTCTATAAGACCCTCAAACAATTCCAGCTCTTCATTGTATAGGATAGTCTTGAGTTTAGTTCCCTACAGTAGGTTCAAGATCTTTAGGCAATGAATAGGGTGTAATTTATCATGATAATATAGTTCATCAAATAACTTGTGATGTATTTGAGCAACCTCCCAAATGTACACCATTTCAAAGATATTAATGAAGGATTTTCATTAAGGTTACCTCTTCATCTTGAAATGTAACCATTTGGCATTCCAGTGTGCGACTCTCCAATGAAGTATGCATATTCGTTTTCTCAATGACCTTAACCTTAATAGAATACGGACTCCTTGTACCTGCAAGTTCTTTGGCGAGTCTCCGCATAGGTTTCATGGTGAGCTTCACAAGTAACATATATATTAGTGCATTAACCAAAGAATTTAATTATTTAACACAACTATAAACAATATTGTAAAACTTTTGTAGTATGCAAAGACCTTAAACTTACAAATGGAAATGATGTACAGTACTATTTGAGGAGAGTATAGACAGGTTAGTAGCTGAGGTTGCTTGTAATTTATGAATAGAGATAATTGATATGAGTAGTTGCCTTATATATAGTACTCTAGAAGTATGGACAGGGCTACCAAGTACTTACCAACCATTACACTGGCAGCTGTGGGGTACCTTTCCAAATGTGTTGTCATGTCCATGGGGATATGACTTTCAATTACTAAATAGTTTTTGAAAATTATAGTTACAGCTGTTTTAAAATTTTCTTCCATTACTTGTCATCTTAAATCCACACTTGCTATTTTTATGGAGTAATTTTTAGGCTACGGAGTGGTGGTCTACGTAGCTGTAACACAGGCTTCTGAACCTTTCAATTACCAAGCCAATAATTGTAGTTACATTGATATTTATGTGCGTTCTTATCACTTTAATGGGAAAGAACGTTTATGTTAACATGCGCATTGACTATAAAGCTTTTAATTTGTATGGACAGAATGCAGCAGCGTAAACATAAACAAACTGAATCACAAACATAGGTGCAGCAAAGGCTGTAATTTGGCCTGAACTGGTTATTGCTGCGGCAGGAGGAATTTCTAAGCCCGATAATCCTCAGCTAATTAGCAAAACGTAGTAGGAGAGGGTAGCTACAACTATTAAGCGTGTAATAAATTATGTTTGATGTTTTACTTCGCTTAGTCACTCCCGCAGCAACAACCAGCCATTGAACGCTAAATTACACCCTTTTATATTAAGGGTTCATTCGTTAAGTAAACAACGGCCATGGAACGATTAACATAGATACTACAAATTGACAACCATATAACGCTTACCAAACAGCTATTAACTAATAATAGCCCCATGCTGTTTGCTTACGCATAGTTAATCTTACATAGTAACCTATACCCATCGAAGTTGCGGATGCCATAATAGGTTTAGCGTTCATACAACAAAAGATGCTAAATATTACATAGGTAAGCACGCACTGGTTCTAGTGTTCATAGGGTGCTTACTTAGCTACTGAACTGATTAATCGCCTGGGGAATTTATTTTCTGTACCCCTGATGCGACAAAAGTAAAACCATGCATCCCACATTGACTGGTTTAGGTTCTTCAAAAGACATACGTGATCGCAGGGTTTGCAAAATGATAATCAGTTCAGGTTCGTAGCTAACAACTTAAGTTAGGGTAAGTTGCCTTAGAACCCACTTAAGGACTCGATTGCGTGATAGACATGTTGCTGGGCCAACTTGGATGTAGACACTTGTGGCTCTAACCTTGGATTCATGGTCTGTAAGGTAGCCCAGTTTAGCCTACATGAATGGATTAAAGTGTTGAATATAGTGGTTAGGCTAAGAAAGCCAGCAAAGGTGGAGGGATATATTTTGATTTTTTACGAGAGAATTACCTCAGTGGACATTGCATGCAAGGCAGCTGCCTTTCTCTCTAAGAGATTTTCAGCATCCTCAGTAAAAGCAGTGAATGTATATGAGCCGGTTTCGTCGACAGCTTCAAATGTTATATTCATCCTATAATTTCATACTTGGTGTTAGTTTACGTGTCTTTTACTTCCAATTCTTCAAAAAAAAGCTGTATTACATACTTGCGATCAGCCTTACCTTGGAGAGGAGATGACATTTTCTCGATGGCATGCATCACATTTGTACTTCACATCTATGTCTCTATCACTGCGTGTTCCACAGTGGCTGCACCCAAGGTAAAATCTGACATCCTTCCTGTCAAACTCAGGAACTGATACATGTAGCCAATGGCGCTCCTCTTGCATAGTATCTGATGCCTGTGGATTGCATATAGGTTTTCAGTCTGCGGTAATATCGGTGGTAGCAGTTCGTAAAAAAAACCTAGACTGGTAAGCGGCCAATTGGCTTACAAAATTTCTCTATTTTTGCTAACATAACTTGGGTGGTTACCGAAAGCATTGTGAAATCATTATGCAAAACGTTTTTCCATACCTTCTTATTGTGCAAGTTTTTAATCGAGGTGATTATGCGGCGAGTGTCCGGAAGGCGTACTTTAAGCACCTGACCTTGCTTGACCTTCACAACTTCCTGATTTGCTTTGGCCCTATTTTTATGAGAGTGAAAAACGGTAAGACAACAGTTCATACCCAGATTTTTAATTTCCAAAAAAGAATTCTTAAGTATACTGAAAGATATTGAATTACCACGAACGAAGTGCTTCAGCCATTTCTCCCTTAGGTTCAAGCTTAATAAAAGTTGAGGTCGTTGTTGAGAAAGAAAATCCTGTGTCAAAAGATACAAAGCACAATTTTTTAGTCTTTTAGTCGCCTGAAAAAAAAGTAACAACTCTTAACAGAACAGTTCCAAGTGTAGATTATAATCTGTAGGAATGAGTTTATTGGCAGCAGCTATTTTCTGGGTTGTTGATGACCTTTATGATATGATGGCTTTAAGGAGGTAAGCCCAATGATTGGAAATTTCTGAACAATTTCCCTTAATGCTTCGCATTCCTTGGTGACAAGGTCTGCCCAAACTGTTATTATCATCGGCTGCGCTGTGCTGTAACGCAACAAAGAAATTTTGCTATTAGGTTAGCCTGCTTTTGCTGTAAAGCATCTTTCGACTCGTATCGCTACAACATTGTAACTATTTGAACTCTACAATGTCGTGGCCTTTTTTTTTTGGTAAACAGCCGTACCTCCTATCAACAATGATAATCTCACAAACATCCACTGCTGGGCCAGATTGCCGGGGTACTTGGCGCACCTCGTCGACGTAAATAAGGATTCCCAAAGCGTCTGCATTATTTTGTCAAACATAAGCGTCAAGACACCACAACACTGGATTAGCGTAGGTTTACTTGTTGACCTCTGAATTGCATTTAGTACGTGTGTAACTAAAAGTCATGGGAGTTTACCGTAGCGGACAGTATCTCCAAGTGTCCTTGGAATGGATCCAAGTGCCACATACTCAGGACCAGGTGGAGGGCCAGAACCAATTTGCCGAATTAGAGTGTTGTTAGTAAAACTAAGCTGAAATGGATGGTCATTAAGATTAGGCCTATACTTTTCCGGAACGGGTTTCAGCTTTGCATCTGAAATTTCATATTCCATTCTATCATGGATAACATCTTCATATGCCATAATGTCATCGTTGTACAACGTTGTCTTGATTTTACCTCCCTGAATTACTTACGGTTAGTCATTCTCGGAAATTACACTTGTTTTTTATTTAGAACAAAAACACGAAAATGTTACCAGGGAATCAATGCATCCTACACAATAAATTAACTAAAGTCTTCTTTGTATGAAAGCCTGCTTCTACAATGAATCCTTTCAAAAAATGATGAGTAGAAAAGAAGACAGACAACTTTTAGTAGATATGTAGGTTTAAAATGATGAAGCCCAGGAAAATGAGGCTTTGAGTTAGACACAAATGATGCACAAGGACTTAACTTAGACACAAATGATGCACAAGGACTTAACTTAGACACAACTGTAAATTAGCAGTCTTTTTTTTCTTAAGTCTCCTATGCTCACAACCAAATATTAGATCATGTGCTATTTTTTTACAATTGCTTCGGTAATAATTTTATATGTACATAGGGAAAGGTATATCACTTGGCAATAGAAGAATAAAAACTTGGACCTGTTCCACATTGTCCATGTAGACTGGAGATAGAAGCAGAATAGAAAGGGGCAAGCATGACAACATTTTGAGCGATCATTCAAGGCTCGACCTATTAATCTTACCAAATTAAACAATCTGCCTAATAGGTCGGCTCTATACCAGTCCAACATGAATATGATGTGCAGAAATAGACTTATATCGCTACAACATGGGTGACTATTTTTACAACTGAAGATATTCTAACACAGTTGCACAGCAATGCTACTTATAATATATAACATATTAATAGAAAACAACATTAGGCATGGTAGCTATATAGTTCAGATAAGTTACCTCTTCATCTTCAAAAGTTATTCTCTGAAAGAGGACTGACTTGTTGGTGGGAGAAGTCTGAATATTTGTTTTGCTGATGACCTTCAGTTTAATTGAATATGGACCACTCTTATCCGTGAGATCCTTCACAAGTATCTTTGGACTTTTCATGATTATCTGCAAAAATAGAATGTTACTTATCATCTACACTTCATCATTTTGTGTACTAATCATCTAGAAATCAATATGCAACCAATTCAAAAAGTAATGAAATAAATGAATGAATTAATTATTTAAGCTAATAAATGTTAAACCAGGCTAGGGATGAAAGTGATGCACTTAGGAAGTTGCTTATTTCTGGTATTCAGGAAACGGGACACCTAATTTTATTGTAAGGGTTTCTTTTATAAAGGCTCAATCTCTTGTAAAAATTATGAGGATGGGTAAGTGTAGCGTGTGTATGTGTACTTACAATTTGTGAAGGTTGCTTGTGGTGAAATGTGAGAGATTTTCTGAGAGGAATATGTACTTCACTGCAAATATGCAAACACACAAGTCACTTGTTTTTCCCTCTGGTTATTCAGCCATGAAAACCCAGCAGTCCAAGACCTTGCTTTTGTCCATTTTCCATGTTCACATATCTTATACATAGCTATCAAATCACCACAATAGATTCTGCCATAATGTTATTATTACTTTTTTTTATTGTTGCCTTTCCACTAAAATTAATAAATTTAAAAAAAAATTAAAATTTCTATCCTGCTGTTGTGTTTATCAGTAGAGGTCAAGTTGTCTTGATGGTTTTCCAATTAACTCTACATGCCTTCTAATTGTTGTTATAATACCTAAATAAAATAAATATATGAGTTAAACGGAAGGCCTTAAAAAACCGGAGGGTGTATTACTTTGGTTTGAGTTCTCCGAAAAATATGGACGCACCAATGTCATTGAAATAATCAAAAGACCATAGCGCACAACCACATATCAGTGCAACCCATCTTAGAAGTTACTTGAGGTTTAATGAGGATTTGTGATTTGTGATTAGTCGCCTGGTAGACTGAAGTTTAATTTCTTCAGGTTTTAAGAGGATTTTTGATTAATTGAAATGGATGTAGATTTTTTTTTTATGGGTTGTAGTTCTCTTGTTAATTGAAGTATAATTGCAAGATAAGAAATTGTGCCAAAAAATTTTCAAAAGAGTTTCATATGTTACAGGGCCACGTACCTGCAGGTCACGCAAGATAAACTTAGCGGACCAATTTCATAAGCTATAATGATGCCCACCCAATATATGCGGGTTAAAAATGTGTGGGCTGAACCTAACAAGGATTCATCACCTTTTATATCAGCCTGATTCCAGCTCGGTTTAACAGTTCAAAAGATATAACATTTTTAACAGACGTTGCTTGTCCATCTTCTGTGTCCCTACCGTGCAACACCTTCAGCTTCTGCGCTGTCCTTGCACGCGAAAGAGCCACATATAACTGCCCATGTGAGAAACAGGGTTTAGGTAAATAAACCCCAACTCGTTGCAATGTTTGACCTTGTGCCTTATTTATAGTCATGGCAAAACTTAGTTTGATTGGAAATTGCCTTCTTTGGAAATTAATAGGAAACTTTGAACTCCTGGATGGCCGTAGTGTTATTCTAGGGAGGAAGACGCGCTCTCCTGTGTAGTATCCAGTGGAAATTTCACATTCAATCATGTTCGGATAAAAGCGCTTACAAATTAGCCTTGTGCCATTGCAGAGGCCTGCTGACGGGTCTATATTCCGTAAGAGTATAGCCGGGGAGTTTTCCTTGACAACCAACGCATGAGGAGTCATCCCAGGGGGGCAAAGGGTGTTTAGAAACTCAGCCGGGTATACGTTAGAGTTGTCGTCTATAACACTATCAAAGCTTTTGTAGATGTACTCCTTCCCGGGAAACTTGCCTATTAACAGTGCGTTAATTGAATCAACATCATTGTTTCTTGGAGTTAATATGGCTCTATTAGTGAATATGCTTGGACAGAAATCTGACTGCTGCACTTCAGGGAAAACAGATTCTACCAGAACTGTAACTGGACAATGAGCCCCGTTTGTCTGTAATATCAAATCTGCTGGCAATTGAACAACTCCATCCTCGACTGTCTGCAACTCACCATTTCCCATTTTGAGGAGGAAATTAGAGAACTCTGGATCTGCTCGTGCCCTTATGTTTTCGGTTAACCTAAACTTTATAAGGTTGTTCTATAGATCTGAACTAACAATACTTGCCTCCACCGCTTCCTGCTGAGTACGCTTTGGTAAAACCGGAAGGACTTGGCGGAAATCACCTCCAAACACGACAATTTTTCCACCAAAATTTTCTGAACTACTGCAAACATCCTGTAGTAACAAATTAACGGCTTGGATACTCTCCTTTTTTGCCATTGAAGCCTCGTCCCAGATTATAAGAGAAGTTTCACGCAACAAGCAAGCCAAGCTACCTTGCTTTGGGACGTCACAAGTCATTGTCTCTTCTGTGTCAAGCGGTATCCTGAACTGCGAATGGCAAGTCCTGCCAGTAGGTAGATTTGATGCTGCAATACCTGATGAAGCAGTTGCCAAACATATTTTGCCCATGGACCTCACCTTTTCATATAAAGCACCATATAAAAAGGTCTTGCCCGTTCCGCCTGGACCATCAATGAAGAAGGCCCCAGATTTGCCACTTTTTACGTGATGGATTATTGCTTTGTATGCGGTTCTCTGGGCAGCGTTGAGTTCCTTTCTAGAAGCCAACTGCTCCATTGGTATAGGCGCATTCAAAGCGTCGGTAACATCTCTATTGTTGTTTATTACACTATCCTGAGCAACCTGCAAATGTTGTAGGTTAAAATCTGCAAATGTCCTCCCCATTCCTTCTAGGAATTGGCCAACCTTTTCAGCCGTTAAATGCAATATCATTTGTTTATTGTCCTGAAACTCCTTCCTAAAATCTTCAGAAAGAGCGCTATAATACTTGTCCCAAAAATCAGAAGGATTATTAGGGCTGCTGAAAATTAAAATTGTAGCAAACAAACGCCGTAGAGCATGTGGCATTTCCACTTGGACGGCCTCTTCCATGCAACTATCTGCTACGTTATCATGCTCGAGAACTCCTCTCCTTAGTGCGGCTTCTTGAAATGAAGCAGACTCAACACCATCTACTGTTAGCAGATCTTCAAACGAGGTAGGGCCTCTCACATGTCCTAGTAATAGCCTAAGATAGTACCTTTCGCCTTCTCCAGGAGAAGCATGTGCAACCCTACCAATTACCACCCCGCGCTCCCTAGCTTTCCATATCTTTTGTTGTTTCACCCACACGAAATGCTCTGGAAATTCGCTATATAAGTACCTTGGTCCTTTTTTCTGTTCAGAAGTTTTCCGGAAAAATTCCGTGAGCATTGTCTTTGCCCAATGCTCGTTAGCAACGATTGTAACACCCAAGAATAATTAATTCATATTTTAAATTATTTTTATAATTAATTACGGTAAATATGATTTTAAAATATTACTTTCGTAAAATATAGGATCTTACAATATATTAATTATATTATTACTATTTTAGTCCGTCTTAAATTTGTAGTAACATTTGGACGTTAAATAAGCAATTCCGACTCATCTTGAGTAGTATTGGGCCTAGATGTCCAATTGAACCCATATATCACCCTTCTCCTCTAAAAACCCTCATCTCCTTCATTTCTTCTACTCTTTTCCAGCAAACCTTCATAACACAAATACACCCTTGTTGCCACTTTCATTCAAAGTTTAAGACACCCATAACTTCC
>JAYMSE010000095.1:0-13982 GCA_036897945.1 Silene undulata | reverse complement strand
TTTGCTAAGAGCAGGGACCGCTGCTAAGAAGCTTTTTTCTTCTTTCGGAGGATTCATTGAATGGTTCACACTCGTAGCTATTTGAAAGCATGTGAGAAATCCTGCCCTATGTTTACCTTAATTGGAAATGAGAGCCGAGTCAATCGCATCTTCTACTCTATAACTCTTCTAACTATAAGGTAAGGCAGCTAAGTATAAGATTTTATTTGAGTGTCTAAATGCGGGTACCCTTCTTTCTACCATTAGCAGCATAAAAACCTATCAACCGTTGCCGCACCGTCTTCGGCGCTTCTTTCTATTTATACGACTTCCGGGTATAGGTCTGCGTTTTCTTTGAATTAATCTACCTCGGCTAATGCCCCCTAAGGTTCTAGTAGTGGGCTTCCATGTTTTTTTACAACTACTCCCTTAAATGGGCAGTCTACTATATAATATAAATAATAGGTAGGGATATGTATGAGAGAGATTGCTCCTCTTTCCCTCGACTACTTTTCTCCATCTGGTTGGAACAGTACTTTCTTAATTTTGATCTAAAGTACTTTTTCGTACTCCATTAGATCCACGGGATTTATAATTTCTTGAAGTGCTTTTTTTTCCAAACCCAGAGCACGTTACGGTAAGGGCAGGGCGGCTTAAGACTTAACGCTTCGAGCTAGGACTAGGACTATTACCCTCTCTTTTTCCTTTTAGCAATGCAAGTGAGGGAACAAAAGCTTTTACTTTCTATATGCTCCTAAGAGCTACTAAGACACGAGGGGATCCTCGATCCACTTCCTGTAGCCCTTCCTTAAACTTACTTCATATAAATAGATAGACCCCCTTCTGGTTGATATGCGGGCGCCGTACTCTACTCGAGTCTACTACTCTTATATATTTTAAAAATTCTCCAAGTGAAAAGCTTCTCGAACGGAGTAGTAAGTCGTTCCTTCAACCGAAGGCGGTAGGTACGCTTTAATGCATATAGGGGCATAGGTACGGCGCACAAAAGACTTCTTTTCTTGTTACTACTTAATAAGCATAAAGCCCTTTTTTATATGTAAAGCGAGTCTAATAGCCGAGTCTAATTAATAAAATTCTCATGTACATTATAAATAGGAGCAATTTAGATCTTGTATATATATATATTTAAATCACTTAAAGCTTCCTTTAATTATGAGTGAAATTAAATGGACACTTCAGTCTTCTTATGACCTCTCTTGGCGGAAGAGAGTCTGATAGTCATCATACATTCTTTCTTTACTTATATATATATTTTATATTTTGCCATAAACCCACACAAATGCTATAGGAAGTCATCGCCTTTATCGAGGCAGGTAGAAAAGAATTTAGTAATGATCGTAGAAAATATGCATTTTCGCAAGTAGAAGCAACCCCATCTATATAGGTCGAATCAATCAAGCGGATGGCGAATCAAAGAATCCATTTCCTGTATTACATGGAGTATTAATACAAACTTCGTTTTCTATATCATTTTGTAGATTCCTCAACAAGTTCTTTAATCTATATGACCCCCCTGTATCTTAATCCTTCTGATAGATGGTACTCAATCCCCGATCTGTTATCGATTTCATGTATGCATCCTTACTCACTCCCTTAATGTTTGAAGACTTTGGATGGGAATCCTTATGTTTTTAAGCCTTTATTCCTTAGAGTTAGAACACTTTTAAAAACTTTGAAAATTCTCACTCTCGGTAATTCCTCGCTTGAGGGGAAGCTCACTACGGATATTGCTCTGATGATAGCCTAATACTTTTACTTTATTCTAAATAAATGCAAAAGATAGGAGAAAAAAAAAAAAGGGCGCCTCATCACAAACTAATGTAAATAATGTCGTCGAGAATCAAATGAGAAGAGGTGAAGAAGAGCAAAGATTTTATACCTCGTCCAATGGGAAATGAAGAGCAACGTAACATTGTAGTAAGCTTTAAGTAGGGATGCGTTCAAGCCAAGTGACTCTATCTAGTTTAATATAAAGCATTTGCCAGCATATTAATTTTATGTATGGACGGCTGTGAACTCGCACCCTAAAATTCCTATTCTTTTTTTACAAGAAAGCAATCTCACATTAGAAAATTAAAAGGGAGGATTCTCGCCGCCCTATCCAGATTAGATAAGTATCCTCAAGTCATTTCATACCTCTCCGAACTTGCTAATTATATGCGAGCTAACCTATCTTAAATAGGCCTGGAAAAAATCCAACTAGAGTTAAAATAAGCTACTTTTTTATTTTATATGATAAAGGTGCCTTGGATCAAGAAAGATAGTACTCTTCCTTTACTAATAAAAAAAGGGGGGTGCGTGGGATTATTGCCCGCTAATGAGAAAACTTGCTATTCACGAAATCCAGAGGAAATCTTTTTTTTTGCTAGAGCGACGCTAGTGATGAAGTGATGCGGGAATTCCTTAGATCACAACCTATTAGAATAAGGCGAAAAGGCTGTTTCCAAGTTTCAGAGTAACAAAACAAAAGGGATAGGTAGTTTAATTTAATAGGGTACGGGACAATAATCGGAAAGGTACTTATATAAGTCTTTAAATTAGAAAGCAAGCAAGCGCTATAAGAAAAGAAAGAAGATTGCCTTCCCTTCTACAGCAGGGCCCTCAAAAACTAATCACGAAAGATCATGATCGACGCTATCTTTTCCTCGTCATTCGACCCTTCACCTTTATTTCGCAAAGAAGCGGGGGCTTCGCGCCTCTCCGCTAGATAAAAAAAGACAGGGGTCGCAAATGTTTTACTGCACGATTTGCAAGATCCGGGCTATACCTTGACCCTTAAGCTCTGGAGCTCCTTGTCTAAAAAGTCTTACTCCACTCTCTTTCTACCAGAATTCGAACGGGTTTGCCAATCAGCCTCTTCCCCTCTTTCGCTTCGCCCCTATGATTTGGCTTTCTAAATAGTATTGAATCTTCTGATTGGTTTTCTCATGACCTAACTGGAGATCCCTCTTTTGCTTAAAATGGAGTTGATTAAACTCATTCAAACCGTAAAAAGCCTCCTGCTCATTCCCCTTCTCTGGCTGGTGGAATGGATGCTTGCTTTTGTTCATCTCTCTGGTGTTCATCCTTAAGGGAGAGTCAGCTAGGAGTAAGGGCTGGTCGAGGTAAGCCTGTTAAGATCCTTCTGAATCAGGATCGAAGTAAATTCGCCTTTGGAACCCTTAGACTCGGTTTAATGGTCTGCGTCTTGAAACCTATGGTCTTACTTCCACTGGTTCTAAAACAATATTGATTTAGAATCGTAATAAATATCGCCCATCTTTAAACAGTGAGCACGCATAAAGA
This sequence comes from Silene undulata, assembly GCA_036897945.1. Classification (NCBI taxonomy): domain Eukaryota; kingdom Viridiplantae; phylum Streptophyta; class Magnoliopsida; order Caryophyllales; family Caryophyllaceae; genus Silene; species Silene undulata. Next base: position 10,697 of record JAYMSE010000095.1, on the reverse strand, counting down.
AAGGCTTGGTAAAAGGATCTTGGTTGGCTCGAAAGGAAGCACTTGACTTAGCATTTACGCGCTTTAAGAAAAAAAACAGCTTAGATATGGTCATTTACGGAGCGGAGCATCTGCCTCACTCCAGGATACCTCGGAGGGGATCCCACAAACAGCTTTAATGCGGTGCGGATTCTTCCTGCTTGAAAGTACTTCCTGACGAAACGAGCGAAAGCATGCAGTTAAAGCTTTAGCCGATCATGGATAATGGAAGACCCTCTTCTCTTTCTCTATCTTTCCTGAATCTTTCTTTCCCTCTGGAATAAGATAACTGGTGGTAAAACAGTACTCTCATCCGCAAAAAACCCCTGGAAACTGGCTCTAACAACAAACGTAATGTCAACCAACACCTAACTACTGTGCTACGACACTTTCCTTTTCGGGAATCAAGTAACTGAGCGATATCAAAGGCTGACTCGGGATGATTTCACGAATAGTGTTGATGAGGTTCTAATCTTAAGAAAGAAAAAAAAAAGATATATAATTTAAGGCTTAAAAAAATGCCGCATAGAGCAGTAGAAGCGTTCCACTTTATTATATAGTTATTGCACTCCTTTCTTCGTTATGAGACTTCACACGTTGACACATCCTCACTATTCCGCCGATGCTATCTGTGTAGTACGGCGCTTTACCCACTTTAGCTGAGTTAGTTTGTATAAGATTAGACGAGTCCTCTTTATTCATAAGCTTATTCTAAGAGAAATAGGAATAGGAATAAGGCAGCAAAAGCTCCATTTTCATAAAGCAGAGAGCTTGAAGTCGTTTAATAATAAAGAGAAGTATAGAATTCTCGTCTATAATATAGACGAACGCATAAAGCTATATCATGCGGCTTTTATTTTCTAAGATAAGGTAAAGGTCAGGGGTCGAGTGTGACATCGAGACGTAACCATTGTTGCCGTTGGGCCTGGTTTCAAAGTACAAAGTCAGACAGACGTGACAGTTTTTAGATTTGCTTTACCATACTATAATATAAGAACTTTATCTGATCGCATCTCAGTAAGAAAGACAAGGAAAGTCTCGGATAGAGCTCGAGTGCATATTCGAATAAGGGGCGTAGTTACGTGATTATACTATATATGGGTTCATAAGGCTGTTAACGTGGAGAGGCCAATTACTAATTAAGACTAAATAATAGGATAAGATCGATAAGAGAGTCTAATGCCAGTTCGATGCTCGGAATATCTAATTACCACCTTACTTTCTAATAAGTTAAGTTATTAAAGCAACTATTTAAAACAAAGATTGAAGAAGAAGTCCAATAAAAGCCAACGAAGTGGCCCTTTAAACCTGGGTCTTTTTGGTTACAACAACTAAATTTCTCAAAGAAAGTAACTGGGGAATGGATGTGAACAAGTCTTCGTCCAACTAACAGCCAACTCGCCCTTAATAAACTACTTTACTCGCAGGGTCCTTTTCGGCATTGGATGCTTTTTCCTCTCACTACTATCATTATAGACGGGTCTTTAGGCCTATCCTCATATTAGAAGCTCGGGAAGTATATCTTTCTACTAGAGTTTTTGATAATGTTTCGTATTCACTCAAGTCATATCATACTTCTCTGACGACGTTAAGACGAATCTTCCTGTTGGAGAATAAGTGAATGTAAGACGCTATTTTTCCTATATATCACAATGGATCTTTTGCTTTCTTTTGTTTGAAGAAGCTTCTTCGCAGTTCTTTGTCTTTATTATATAATAATAATAAAATAAGACTCATTGTCTCCCGCCCTACAGATGATCATTAGTTGAGACTAGCTCTCTTAACCTGCCGAACTACATCTGCAGAACTTACTAACTTAGTCCTTTTCCTTAGTTAAATCTTTTTTAATCTTTCTCAATATAGTGTAGTAATCTAATTACCTTTTCGCTTTCACCCGTCTCGTCTGGGCTGTTCTAATTCCCCGGGAACCACTTTAAAGTTTAGGAATATAGAGGAGGAAGAAGAGTACACAATTAAAAAAGGAAGCGCGTAATGGTTCAAGTTATCACAAAAGCCAGCATTAGTTTAAGGTTTTTTTAGATAGCCCCTGAAAGGAGGTTCTGCCAGAAGAGATCCCAAAAGCTATAAGAAAAGCTATAAATGACAGTAGCTTCGGAAAGATACCTGGAAAACAACTAGGCTTTGAAAGAGAAAGTACTAAAGAAAGAGTAAAAGACAGACTCAGTAGAAGGATGAAATCCCACTCTTCAAAGAGAATCCCAAAGAAAATACGGCTGCTCATTCCTGAGCTTAGTTGAAAAGCGCAAGTGAAACAGTTTATTTCTAATACCTTTTAAAATTTATAAGAAAACAACTAATATAATATTAGGAGATTTCTTATTGTAGTTATAAAGCTCTTGCTAATGCAAGAGATAGTAGTTGTTTAGTGACTACTCGCCAGTTAAGTGGAGCTTTCTTATAGCCCAACTGGGTAGGTAGAGAGCTTCTAGGGACTTGATCAAAAAGACGGAGTAAGTAGGAGCCTTTCAAAGAAAAGCGCCTTTAATAGTCCCGATGCAAGCATTTCTTCTATGATGGATTCTTAAATTGGAGCGGCGGCGGGGGGGCAGACGTCTAGGAATTCAAGATTCTAACCATTCCAATATGCGAATGTGGATACCAAAAGGTAGTACCATCTCACTTACTATAATAAGAAAGTATTAAGCTTCTTTCTGTGGCAGCTATTATAAATAATTGTAATACGTCAGAAAGCATTAGTCCAATAGAAGGGAAAGGTCCTCTTCCTCGAACAGAGGTCAAGTCAGATCCAGAGAATCATTAAACATCTCAAGCCCAGCTTTTCTTCTGTATTTGGATGCGATTAGAAATCCATGGACGTGCACCTAGACCTCGTTGGACTTTTCAATTATAATTAAAAGAAAAGAAGAGTCTTTTACTGGAAATAATAGTATAGGAAACAAGCTATTCACTCCCGTCTTGTTAATATGCGAGCCTGCATGCTTTTCAGATCTTTCTCCTTTGTGCTCACTCTTCTTAACAATTGAATCGAGCTCCTATACAATTCTGAGTCTCGGCAAGCAAAAGATATAGTATAACAACCTCGGTTTAGTACCCGCATTCATTGAACGCTCTACTTAATAGTTCGTGAAAAGCATCTTATCCTTAGAAAAAAATAAAGGGTTTTGCAGGCAATGAAGAAGAAGTCGTAGTTTGGGCAAATAAGCAGTGAAGTACGAGAATATCGAAACTCTTTTCTGGTGATAACACATCGTTGTACGCTCGCTTTGCTGTCCTAAGGTGTAGTGTATTCATATATAAGATAGAATGGTGAAAGAATTTACAGGGCAACCCGGGCAAGAAGCTCGACCAACCCCCGGATCCTAATCCCCGTTCTGGGGCTCTCCCGCCTAGGTCAGGGTAAGATTTCCTTCCAAAGAATCACATATATAATTGTCATATCAAATTCAACTGCGAAAAGATTCAGTTATTTAATTATAATTAAATAGAAGGCGCTTTCATTAGCACAGGATCCGCCCCATCTTACTTCTCGAGCTCCTTCTCATATATATGATATTTAATCTCAATTAGGCCGGAGATAGGAAAAGCAGTCGTCTCATTAGCAGCTCCCGGGCCGGGGCAGCTTGGTGCCTTATCTCTTTCTTGTTTTATATTACAGTACTTGTCTTAGAATAAGAATAAGATAGGGGAAAGGACTGTAAAAAAACTTTTATGAGGGGCTTCATACTTTAGGAGTCCTACACCTTTTATAAGTGCTTACAGCTTTAAACGCTTCCTGATTAGGTGGAATATATACGAAGCTGATGCAAGGCTCTCTCAGTCATATTGGCACGGGGCGATGATGTCGATGTCTCGATCGAAGCAGAATACAGGGCTAAGATAATAGGGCTAGCGTATTTGTATAACAATCTTAGTATCCTTCTATCACTAAGGTAAGGGCGCTTTTTTACTTTCGAGTCGAACTCAATTTTTTTCTTGCTTTTTACTGTGCTACTGCCGCATTTGGGGAGCGAAGCACAGCTCCTCCTTATTATAAGTCTTTTTAAGTCTTTAGGGAGTTAAAGAAGATGCCTATACTTTAACTTTAAAGGTAAGACTAATCTGAGTCAAGAATGAGATTCCTTCTTCCCGATGATACCAACCCAAGCAAGTTACAATATAGTATAGATAGAAAAGGCAAAGGATATGATTTTAGTCAAGTTAATGTAATGTGTGGTATATAACTTTTAAATTAGATAGATTTATCTTCCAAGATAGCAAGTGCAAATGAAGGAACTACGACTTCTAATTTCAATTCCTATTTATTCGGGCACCTCCGGCATTACTATAGTCTTTATTGCTATCTTAAGAAAAAAAGCCTACTGTATGGTTGCTGCTCACCACTACTTAGTTCTTTCCTCGTTTTCGCCGCTGTTATGCACCATTTGATGATATCTTAATTCATATCTTATACATGTGTACATGTGGGATGCGTCTTGTTCGTATACGTCTTCAGTTTCCTCCCAAATTACTAGCGCTCAAGGTTCTTCATTTATAAAAAAAAAAACATAGCACAACCTCTAAACAACAGGATCCGAGACAGGAGCTTTCTTTGGTCTGTCTTGCACATAAGCTCGAAAAGATCTAAGTTAGCATGTAAGTAAGACGGTCTCTAATTAAGAGTCAAAGAAAAGGTATGACCCCGCTTTCCTATCCAGACATTCCTTATCTATCTTTGGGAGAACCAATTAAGCCTATCAGTCTAAATCTAACTACTTTTCTTTTGAACTAGCAGTCAAAGCTTAAGTAAGAGAGTATCCTTAGATGGTGCGGAAGCTTTAGCCTTTCCCCCCTTACCTTTGAAGAAAGTACCCGCTTAATTAATGGAAGAGGATCGACAAAGAAAGTAGGATGCCCGTCTTTTTCCCCTTTGGCTGCTTATGTGCTGCTTTTGCTTATAAATATCTTAGTTCCAACAAAGAGATTTATATATGTAAGATGAATGCATGCCGGAGATCTTTGACTCTTAATTTACTACTACCGTGCCTTCTTCTACCTTTATATCTATAGGAGTCGTCTACTCATCATCATATAAGGCTTCTCTTCAGACAGCTACCTATTTAAGGACAAGTGCTTTGATAGCCACAGCCATACTACTTACTAACCACAACCTCCAGACTAAAGCCTTCTATTATAAAAGTCAAGTATTTCGAACCTGCTATAGAAAAAACTCATTTAGAAATAAATATAAGAAGACATCAGTCTTTTACTCAGAAAAAAGCAGATAAGAAAGTTGATTCCGATTAAATAAGGTAAAGTAAAGGGTCAAGAGAAGAGGGGCACCTATCAAAACAGCTCTTTCTGTCGAAAGCATAAAAAAATTCTGGGATATGAGGTATCTTCTATGTTATGTGAAACCCCTGAAAAGATAAGCATTTACCGAGGCACCGATATAATGATTCATACTTACATCACCCTGTAGATTTCTACGGTAGGAAAGTTATAGACTAAAGATTTCACATCGAGCTGGCGAATTCTACTAGAAAGAAAGCGTTCTCGACTAAGACAGCAGCACACAAATCACATTAGCATACTCTAAGGAATTTCTCATTGTTTTATACATCAGGAAGCTAGGGTGAGCCGCCAGTTAAGGAGCAGTTCTTTTTCGCCCTAAAGGAGCTAATTTAAAATCCCACTCACTACTGTAGCCTCTAACGCTAACCTACTTCTTTCTTCTTCTGCTTGGTCGAGTTCCCCAATCATAAACATCTGACTCTAAGAGCCTACTACGCATTATATACGTATTGAGTCAAAGACCAAAGAGCGGCTTCCAACTATGGCCACAGATTAACTATATTATGGTATTAGTGCTGTTATTATATGATCAAGGTCTAAACAACAACAAATGTCACTAGACAAAGTGCTTCCCTTTCCCCGAGTCTTATCCTAGATTAGATTACATGCCTAACCAGCAGCTTCCATTTCTATTGCAGCATAGAAGCGGGAAGGCTCCTTTTGATTTCAACGGGGACAAGTACTTTATGCGCGAGACATAAGATTGACTATTCTAATTGAAGAGTAAAATAGCTTTTCTTTTCTTAGCCACGAATCGGTCATTGCTAGCATCGTTCTTTCTTATGCGCTTGCCTGTATAACTTCTTAATAGATAGCACCAACTAATGAGAGGAAGGCAGAAGCTATACAAAGAATGACTCTCGAAAGCTTGGTCTTTCAAAGAAGCACGCGATGAAAGGAAAGGAAAGGGGTCTTTGCGCCTGTTCTATACTAATTAACTATAGAGAACTCCTTGACTACTCGATCGGTCTAAGCAATATCATAAAGAAAGGAAGCGGCAGCTCTTATACTAGTTCCTATTAGAGGAAGGTGTTGATGTAGGATAATTAAAGCAGAGGGGTCCCATATAGCAGTTCGAGGATCAGGAGAAGGAGAACTTGTTGTTGGACATAGGTGCTTCCTTATGGTACTGATGTTTCCGGTATGTCTCGAATAGATAGTTGTTGAATCATTTCCAAAAAAGAAGAAGTCTCATAAAAGTATACTCCTATTTCTGTGTTTAGGTTCGCTCGTGCGAATTGTTTCGTATCATAGGGCTCTTTCCTTTGCCTGATGATTAACTGGGAATAACCTTAACTAAGAGATAGGACGAGACGAGGAAAGAGAGTCATTTAGGACCCCCTACTACACTGGATGATGCTACCCCGGAAACCATCTTACATCTAGCTCTAGAGAAAACTACTGCTAGAACAATTAAAGCTCTCGATATAGCTCCTACAAGTGAAGAAAGCATCTAACTTACTACTTCAGGGGAAAAAGAGCGCATCCAACTAATCCAGCTACCATAGTAAATAAGAGTTTCAGCAGAAGGAGCTCTCGTGGAATCAACAGGCTTAGCAGGTGAAACCAAACCTTTGAGATGTATAAAGCGATCAGAATATAGGGTATTTTTAGTTTGTAATAGCATCCAATTCGTTTTATATGTTTATAATTCTTACATCCCTTGTTTCGAGAAGATCTACTTTTTATTTTTAGAACTCTCTTAAGTTGAGTCCCCTTAGTATCTGAAAAACGGGAAAGTCAAAGCCTTAGGATAGGTTCCAGTTTAACGCAGACATCTCATATCTAAGTACAGCAATTGACTTGCCGAAGTAGGGCCACTTCTTCAATTTTAAAATTAAGCAAGAGAGAAGAAAGCGGGTAACTCACTACAGCCAGAGAAAGCAGACATAAGCTACTGCGCTAACAGAAGTACGAAGACTAGTAAAAAAAAGATCTAACGTATTATACTGCTACGACAAGACGTGCCTTACTTGATTACTTAAAATCATTCTTAATAATAGAATATCTTTTTTCCACTCACATCATATACGTTAGATACAAGAACCGATGCCAGCTGGCCTTTCCGATCTATGAATGACTTTCCTAATGGGTTTCCATGAGAACTCCTGTTTGAAGACCTAAAAGCGCTTATTGAGAACCTACTTGATTAATATGCCAATATTTCATATGATTGGACCTATAGAAGCTACTATTAGATTGGTTTAAGTTAGTTTGAAGACGGCTAGGATGGCATTCTAGTCTAGCTGTATGCAATGGGCGGCTATGTATCTCATATGTCCTCATCTGCTTTTTTCTGATGCAGCTGCCGCCGAAGAAAGTCTTACTGATATCCGTAGTTTAGTAGTATATAGTTTTCAAAAGAGAGTTTAACTAATTTAATTAAGGCAGGGGGGCAGATATACGAACAACGAGAGTAAGCTGTTAGCGTAAAATGTCTCGTGAGAATCATCTGATATGATTTCTATTTGACTTCCTTGTCCCATTCTTATCTTATCGAATAAAGTAATGTAAGGAGTAAGTTACGGGGGCTACTACTTAATAAAAAGTACTAGGTTGTCTGCTTCGGTAGAAAAAAGACGCTACCTATTTTATTAAGACAGGATGCTCTTTATCAAAGTAAAGTCTAGTTTGGGATGATCATTCTTAGGTGTGGGTATAGCCATTTAACTAGGGATAGCCCATTTTTTATTCTTGCTTCTCATCCATAACCTTATGTCTTCTATATAGAAGTTAACTTTGAATGCCTAGCCGGTCTTAGCAGAACACCTTATTCTTCCGTGCGAACTCATATAAATGTTTTAAATGAGCTCCTTAATTTAATTCTTTCTGTGAGTATATTCTATTCCAATTCCGTTGTCAACTGCTCTAGTCCTAGTTTAAGTCCGACCATCCTGAAATAAAGTTTTCGATCTAATGATGCCCATTGCCTCTTCTTGTTCTAAAGAAAGTAAGGAGAGCGTCTAAAACCAGGTATGCTTCTTACATTGTAGTAGTACTTATTCTTCATAACGCTTTTGAACTTATGCGCCAAGGTCTTTCCCTGCAAGGGTGGTCTTAAAGTCTCTCTACTAAGGATGTCTCTTAATAAGGTTAGAGCAAATCGAGCTAACAACATACTCTTTGTGGCTCTAACAACAAAGAACCTAAGCCGCTCTGTTACTCGCTCGTTCGCTAACAACCAGTTCCCGGACTACGGTTCTTAGAAAACCCCATTTTATTCCTAGAGTTAGAAACGAATAAGTCGATTAGTATATTAGTATAATAGTATAATAGGGTTCGTAAGCCAGTTGTTGAAGTCCACGCCTCTGCTGTGCTTTAAGTAGTGCTGCATTCAATAGAAAAAGAAAGTAGGATCTTATTATTAGACTTATAATCGCGGAAGCTAGCCCCTATGATGGGCGTATTCACTTAAGCCCTACTTATGTCTGGCCCACTAATGTATAATTTTTACACTGTTTATTAAGCTAGAATTCTTTTTTTCTGTAACGTGAGAAGTAGCTGTCTACGCACCTGCCTATGTCATACTTTTATGTTCATCTTTATCGAGAGTAAGAGAGAAATAATATTATAGTAAGACTATAGTAGTACAGGAGTATAAATAAGACTTACTTTCAAATCTAAAGGCGTCACCTTGTATGATGTATCCGATGTAGGCATAGCAACTGTACCTGTTGACTTCCCGCCTGTTATAATAACCTACTGTCTCAGGGGCTGTTATAGGCATCCGGTGGTGTGTCCTAGGTGTTTGGTGGCCATATTCCCATTGTTCTTGTATGGCTGACCTTTTTTTTCTGTCTTGTTCGAAGGTTCACGATTAGACGCCGCGGGAAAAGGGAGCAAAGTCCTTCTTCCCATAGGTGGGTTCTCCTCTGTCTATTCATCAACAGCGGGCTCCTTCCTTACCTTATGTCAACACACTTGCTACATGCCCTTCACTCGCAACATCCAACTCCTCCGCTTATCTCTCGGACTACCCAGAGCTATAAAGAACTTTTTTCTATAAAGGTCGAGCTTTTACAGAACGTAAACTATACTCGCTTCTTCTCCGAATGCGCGCCTGCTTTGGCTCGAAACTACGCCAGAAAGGCCTTTTTGGAAAGCTATTTCATTTTTTTACTTTATATGCCCCAATATGAAGCCCCAACCCGCAGAGTGAAATATTACGCTATCCCAAGGAGGAGGCAAGAAGAGCTTCGTTCTACGAAAAAAAGGATTTCCATGACGAAGTGTCCGGAACGAAAGAGAGAGCGCCAGTAAGGGTGTAGTCAGCTTGTCCACTAGGTCCAACCCTATAATATAAGAAGCGAAATAGAAAGCCTGAAATTTCAAAGGAATCCCGTCCAAGAGTCGTACTGCCGCGTGTATGCAAGCGAGGGCTCTTACATAGTATCTATAGTATCTAAGGTCTCCTGGCGCACTGTATCAAGATCCATATTCCAGGCAAAGATTGTTGGTTAGAGTCACTAGACTACCCAGTAGGAAATGCAGAGAATCCCTAAAGCAGAAGGCCAGAAGCCTCCTACCAGCATAGACTTTGATCTCGTCGATAGCGCCGTTATGAATCAACGGTTTCACCTTGAGATATTTATGACGTAACGCCCAATGTTTAATTAGGTTTAATTAGAAAGAGAAAGAGATTGAACTTTCAGAAAAAAAGAGAAGAAGGATGCCCTTGTCGGGACGGGATAGGTAGACCTCTTGTCAGGATTGGTTGGCATGTCGTTGGGCTAAGCGCGGTTATCACGAAAATACAAAAAAAAAGATCAAGCGCGAGACTGGTTACCACTTCGAAGTCTTGTGATTCATTCTCCTAAGGAAATAGGTTGAAAAAAGCTCACCAGCTAAAGAAATTACTTCGCTCGAAAGAAAGGACGGAGCGCGAAACCACCTGCCCCTTTCTTTTCTCGTATATATGATTGCTCATCAATTCATATTTAGGGGGAGGCATTAGTCAAATCCCCATGCTCTTATTAAAAGCCCCTTGCTTGGTTTGGCTCGAAAGCAATTACCTTTTTCAATTAAATTTCGGTTCACTACCGGGATTCCTTCTGAAAAAGAAGAATAATAACCGAATCGGGAGAGAGGATGCTTTGGTTTGGCAGGCTTGTTAGAATGCGGGAGGCTACTCAAAATGTTACGGGCCAAGTGTCCTTTCATGATCCGGCTTTCTATCCTTGCCCCTTTCTTAAGAATAGGAAAAGTCATCCTTAAGAGCATTATATTATGTCATAACATAATAAAAGGACTATGCTTGACAAAAAGATAAAATCTATCATTGCTATCGAAGTAGGTTTCTCAACTCACAGCTTAGTTACATCTTCAAGCTCAAAAGCGCACATTACAGTAGGAGACAGCCTTTAGGT
>JAYMSE010000094.1:0-14139 GCA_036897945.1 Silene undulata | reverse complement strand
TTTTTTTTAATATATTGTCTACTTTATAATATATGATTAGTTAATATACTTAGTGTACCTTAGATTTATCTTTTTTTCACCCAAATGCAGTCAATCGATGGAGGCACTGGATTTGATAATGATCAAGCTGCTGCTGTTGAAGCCACCCCGCCACAAAAGCGTCCACTTTCTAGGATCGTAGAAGACATAACTGGGGAGGACAGTGATGATGAGATCTCTGTGGCAAACCAGCTGTCAACCACCAAAAGGCATGTCAAAGTCAAAGTGGAGAAGGTTTAGTATGAGCATCTGAAAGACAAAAACATTATGATCTACGTCAGATTATTAGTCTAGTATTTTCCAGCTGAAACAAATAATTTGGAATTTATTACTCAGTAGTTTTTGTGCTTATGTTTGAGACAATTTTTGGGCTTAAGTTTGAGACAGTTATTAATCTTCTTAATTGAATTTATTAAAGTTTACCCGTATTTTCATTTCTAAACATTTTGTACATCAAACATATAGTTACACTTCAATTTCAGTTCGTGTCATTTATTACACTTCAATCTGCTTAAGTTAACGAAAATCCATTTTTCATTTGCGACACATGAAACGACCATCCTATGTTCATGTATGGTGTATGAGATGACCACGGCAGAGTTGTATTGCTGACAACACAAAGTTACCATTATATCATGTATTTCACAAAGCTATCATTATGTCATGTATTAATCAATACTCATATTATCTAAACTGGATTTAGCATAACATATAAGGGACGATTTTACTGGAATTGAAAAGATGACAATCAATATCATCAATATCAGCAAGTATTAGTCACGCATCCGTTATTTTTTTGGAATTTGAAATCAATATCAGCAACATCAGCAAGTATTACATATCATATTAAAAATTGTATCTAACTATCTATATCAGTCAGGCGGGATAATTTGTGACATTAGCTACAATAACAAACCTCAAAGGGAAAATAATGGAGGCAAACAAAACAAACAAAGGCATTTGACTTTGAACGAATTTGATTGAGAAATTATAGACTTATCTTTGGACATCAATAATGTTTTCACCTACACTACTTATGTCTACACAAAGTGTTATTGATATGCATCATAAATCATAATAATATAGGCTATGGTGCAACAGATTTCTAATAGCCATTGGACGAGGCTCCGAGCCTCGGACGTTATGGTTCATATGATGCCTTCCTCATTTAGCCTAATGTCTATGATATTCCATCTGGTTCCATGGTAAACTTCTTAATGAATGAACTCATAAATTCCGGAGTACCAACATTACTTGACCTCTTTAATCTATAAAATAAAAAAACAAACAAACAAACTAAAAAAATGACTCGGATTAGGTGTAATTTCTCAAGAGCCACGCTCTTGACACGACTTTTTATAAGGCTATATTCTTTTTGAATTAAACATACCTGAACGGTAATGAATTTTATGGATACGACTTAAAATGAAGTAAAATAAATTTTAGTCCAAAGGATCGGGGCCTATGTATGCAAGAAACAGTTATAACAAAATGACCTTAGTTTCAGTTGCCAACATGTTTAAATTTGGCCCATTCTTAAGAAAAAAAAGGAACTTTGAGCTGCCGAGATGTGTACATTTCACTCAAACTTTTAAGTAAGTATATATATTCATTAATACTATCATAAAGCAAAGCCGACCAAATATACAGATAAGCATAGAAGGAAACAGAAAGTTATGCTTAGAGATGGATATATAAACAATACAAATTCAGTTTAACTACTAATGGATTATAGGAAAGCAATTAATGAACAATAAAAGAAGAAGTCAAAGCATTGCAAAATCTATCGACAAAACTAACAAGATTGCTTATTATAATCAAAGGGCAAAGATTTCAAAATAATCTCAAACAAAAGGCAACAAGTTAAGCATCATTAAGAATTGAGATTAAGAAACAAGACATGAGAGACATGAGATTAAGAAACAAAACATATGAGAGACAAGATCAAATTATTAGTCATTGCTATAATATTAATAGATTACTCAGCCAAAAAGAAAAAGACTACTATGCCAAAGATAAAAAATTATTAGTCTTTGCTATATTAGTACTTTTAGGGCGAGAAAAAGAAAAATACTATTATGCCAAAGTAACTTAGTTTAATTACATGAACTATTGAAATGTTGGAAACATGGCGGCATTTTCAAATTTGAGCATTTCAATTAAATGTTTAAAAAATGGAGCCATTAACTAATATGCCAGACTATTTTTATTCCAGGCTAAAATTTTAAAGTAACTAAGTTTAAATACAGTAACCATTGATATGTTGGAAACATGGCGCCAGATTTCAATTTTCAGCATTTCAATAAAATGTTTGAAAAATTGAGCCTTTTCGTTTCATGCTTAATTTCTAAAGATCCTCAAACTAAATATTTGAACAATTGAAATCTTTGAAACTTGGCGCCATCTTTCACTTTTCAGCATCTGACTAAAATGTTAGAGATTTTGATCCATTACTATGACGCCAAAAAATTACTCAAACTAAATATTTAAACAATTGAAATCTTTGAAAGATGGCGCCATCTTTCTAATTTCAGCGTTTCAATTTTACGTACAAGCATATATATATATATATTCACATATGCACTAACAAACAATTAACATCTAAGAATTAGTTACCTGAATCAATTATCAATAAAATAAGTCTCATATGAATTCCAGTAGTTCCAATTTGCAGCCATCTTCTGCACCACGACGAAGGAACACCGGCAAAAATCAAATACATGAAGGTACATTGAAAATCATTTAATTCTTAGGATCTATGATGCTTCGTAAGTCTTTTAATATGTCGTGTGAAAATGTTTCTAAGTCTTTGTTTTAATACAGATACAATTGAAACAGAAGAGCAGTTACAGCTAAATTCTCCCTTTACGCTCCTTACAAATGGTATGCCCGTACTAATAATCAGTCAATTGATTCTGGTCATACCATAAGTACATTTCACCTAAATAGAAGTCGTTTCAATTACTACTTATACTTAAAAGTCTATTTATATGTGAAGCTATAATATGTGGCCGATTATTCGGGAAATCTGCAAGAAGAAAAAGGAAAATGATCATATCTGAGAAGCGAGCACGGAAACGTAGATTTGCTGAAAATGGTCAAAACTCCATCTCACGATCGGTAGCCTGCACTAACGGTATATATACTCAGTGTGTATTTTCAGTATACGGTTCAATAAAAAGTTAATTTTTTTTTTTATTAATTTAATAGAAACTGCAGTAGATATGTATAAAAAGTTAGCTCTTTTTATTAATTTAATAGAAACCGCAGTAGATATGTAAATTGCCTGATTACGTAAAGTTTACTTAGTTGAATTTGTCTGATAATATGTCCAGGTATCTCCATAAGAGAAGTCCGCAAAAGTGAAACTTCACAAACGAATGCAGATGCAACCATCCTGCAGGCTGAACCGAAGAAAAAATTAGGAAAACAACAGTTCAATAAAAAAGGTACAACATACGATCATGAATATCTTTAAACCGTTGCATATCTTAACCAAAATGTATATAAATATACTGTCAATATATTAGATGGAAGTGATCAACAAGTAGACCAACATATGCAACCATCTAAGTCATTGGCAATCACTGACCACTTTTCTCTCCGTGACATTACTAATGGTAAAGTTACTGTAACACATTTAACTTATATAATATTTACAGTATCATCTTCTATAACTCACTTCTTTATTATATTATCGAGAAAATATCCAGTATCATTACCTGGAAACCCCTCCAACAAAATCACTATCAATGTGGCAAATACTTCAAACCAATTGAGTAATGGTAAGGTGTTTTTTGTTGCTATTTTATTCAATGTGAAAATAATTCGTTACTGACATTTTTAATTTGATTAAGCCATTTTATATGGTCGAGTAAATGGAAATGTGTCCAGAGAAAAGAGAAAACTGATCTTATCTGCTAAGAAATCCATCCACCATGAAACGGTAGAGTACAATTTCAATGCAACTACGACTCCGACATCTTGCATCAACATCAACACAGGTATGTAATATGAATATCAATTAGGGGAACATTCTTCAAACAAACAAAATAATGAATACGTATATTTTGTTATTTTAAACCATGACAAACGTCATTTCAATAATTGTGGTTCGTTGCCTTCAGCCAATTCGTTATATGGTCGAGTAAATGAAAATGTAAGCAGAAAAAAGGGAAAAATGATATTATCTGCTAACAAGTCCAGTGTCTGCGAAACGAATGACTTTTACATCAATGTCACCCCTACTCCAACTCCAACATCCTGCATTACCAAAGGTATGTATTATCAAAATCAAATCAACGGCTTTTGTTAAGAACTACTCAATCTTTATTTGTGATTCATACAGACTAATGAAAAATGAAATACACGATTTATAAATCTTAAAAATATCAATATACTATTTTGTATTAGCTCTACACCAATCAATCTTATTATTGTCATTACATGTAATTATTAGATATGAGCTCTTACTCCATACCTCATGTGTTAAATTATCACCGTAAATCTAACCCACGATTTCAGATTATAAATTACTTTTATTCTTTAAGTTTACTTTGTTAATGTTATTTGATGAATTATCATAAGATATCTCATTTCATACATATTAGCATGATAGGATTTATGTAATATAGATACCAATGAAGAAAATAGGCACCAAATCCCTCAAATATCAATATCAACAAGACAAGAAAGCAGGACTATAAAAAGGAAGTCATTTTCCCATCAAAGAACATCTGTTTTGCAATCCCTTGCTAGAAATATCAGTGCTTCGGTTGAAGATGTTGAATCTGAAGAAGCTGAAGGTACTCACACAATATATAAGCGCCTGATCAAAATATCAATGAGCTTATATATATATATATATATATATTAGATTTCAAAATTTTACTTCATATTATTTGACTTTAACAATCATATAATTCTAAAGTTTTTATAAACCCAACTGAACAGTGCACCACCCAGATTACTGGGATATTGGCGACCCAACATATGAATGTGAACATTGTAAAGCACAAATGTGGTTTGAAGAAAGGGCAAGAAAGAACAGAAGGTCGAGTGATCCAGAATTCTCATTGTGTTGTATGAAAGGAAAAGTGCAACTTCCTAAATTGAAAGATCCTCCCCGGTTGCTCTGGGAACTTCTGACCAATAAACATCCTCTAAGCAAACATTTTTTTGAGAATATCCGATCATACAATATGATGTTTTCATTTACATCTATGGGAGGCAAAATTGATACATCAGTAAATCAAGGCCGGGGACCTTATTGTTTTAAAATGGGTGGTCAAAATGTCCACTTGATTGGCAGTTTGTTACCGTCCGAAACAGCACGGCCTAAGTTCTGCCAACTTTACATATTTGATACCGAAGAAGAGATAAACAACAGGAAAAACGCTTTCAGGTTTGCTTTTTAAATTTATATTACTTACAGTCTTAAGTTTATTGATGTGCATGGTTAATTTTTGATGCGTGTTAAACTCCATATGCGAACAACTAATAATCAGAATGTTCTATTCCAGCTCTGGAAGCACTGAACAATTTAGCGATAATTTGATAGCTCTACTACAAGGGATGATTGACCAACACAACCGTCTGGCAAAAAGTTTCAGAATGGCTAGAGATCGTTATCAATCTGGTGAATTTGGGGAGGTTAAACTTCGACTTATAGGTCGTAGACAGAGAGATGGGCGCACCTATAATCTCCCTTCAGCTTCTGAGATTGCAGCTCTAATTGTGGGAGACATAACTGACGCAATTGATAAAAGAGACATCATACTTGAGTCACAGAACGGGACATTGAAACGAATCTCTGAGTTGCATCCTTCATATCTTGCATTGCAGTATCCCTTACTATTTCCATATGGGGAAGACGGCTTCAGATTAGGCATAGATCATAGACTTAATAATAAAGCTTCAACGTCCAAGTCGACAAACAAGAGGAATAAGCTAACTATGAGGGAATTCTTTGCTTATCGGATCCAAGACCGATCAGGTGAGAGGACAACTTTTCTAATAGCTGGCAAAGTATACCAGCAATTTTTGGTAGACGGATACATGATGGTTGAGTCACAACGGTTATCTTACATAAGGAATAACCAACAAAGTCTTCGGTCTGAGAGCTTTAAGAACCTTGCAAATGCTGTAGCGAGAGGAGATATTTGTCCGTCATCGATTGGATGCCGCATCATCATTCCACCATCATTCACTCCAGGCTATAGTTACTTGCGGGAAAACTACCAAGATACAATGGTGATTTGCAAGTGGACAGGGTATCCTGATTTATTCATAACTTTTACATGCAATCCAAAATGGCCAGAAATAACAAGATTTGTGAAGAAAAGAGGATTAAGACCCGAGGATAGACCGGATATTCTTTGTCGGGTATTCAGTATTAAACTCGATGAGTTGATAAAAGACTTAAAAGAGCGCCACATATTTGGTCGACCAAGAGGAGGTATGGATAAGAATCCTAAAACTACCTTACATATAATAATTTTGTAATTTATAAATTACTACTAACTATATGCCTACTCTTTCCTCATAAATTTACTCACAAACACTTCTTCTTTGCAGTGGTCTATACTATAGAGTTCCAAAAGCGTGGCTTACAGCATGCTCACATTATCATATTTTTAAACAGCCACGATAAATTAACTGAACCCGATGACATAGACAATATTATTTCGGCTGAAATTCCTGATGCAGTTGAAAATCCAGAGCTACACGATGCGGTAAGAGAATATATGATGCATGGACCATGTGGAAAGCGTTACCCACGATCACCATGCATGGATGGAGACCAATGCACCAAGCACTTTCCAAGAAAATTCACTGAAAGTACAACTATTGATGAAGATGGTTACCCGGTGTATAGAAGAAGGAAAAATGGTATAACTGTTGACAAGAAAGGGGAAGCACTACACAATGGCTTTGTTGTCCCATATAACTCCAAGTTATTACTGAAATATCGAGCACATATAAACGTCGAATGGTGTAACCAATCCCGTTCAATAAAGTATTTATTCAAGTACATAAATAAAGGTTATGATCGAGCGACACTTCAATCATCTCATATGCGTCAGAATGCTGATGACCCGGAGAAGATTGATGAAATCAAGAGGTTTTATGATTGTCGCTACATTTCAGCGTGTGAGGCTGCTTGGAGAATTTTTGCATTCGACACTCATTATCGAACCCCGCCGGTACAGAGGTTAAGTTTCCATTTGCCAAACGAGCAGAATGTGGTCTTTAATGATGATGATCCTATAGACAGTGTCATACAAAGGCCCTTGATTGAGAAAACAATGTTCCTAGCCTGGATGAGATGTAATCAGGAATATGACGAAGCTAAGGAATTAACGTATGTCGAGATCCCTTCAAAATTTGTTTGGAATCAAGAAGATCGAGTGTGGACACCAAGGCAACGTGGGTTTTGCCTTGGTAGACTTTATCATGTTTCTCCAAATTGCGGTGAAAGGTTCTATTTGAGGACCCTGTTGAATTTTGTGAAGGGACCGACATCATTCGAAGATATTAGAAGAGTCAACAAGGTTGTTTATCCAACTTTCAAAGAAGCATGTTATGCATTAGGATTGTTAGGTGATGACAAAGAATACATCGACGCCATAAATGAAGCCGCGGATTGGGGTTCTGGATGTTATCTTAGAAGACTATTTGCTACACTCTTACTTTCGGGTAGTATTTCTCAACCAGAAAAAGTATGGCAAGAGACGTGGGATAAACTTTCAGATGACATTCTCCATAGGCAGCGAACAATTTCTCGAATTAAAGGTAAACTATTGAAGCTCATATAATTTGAAATACGTATGATAATCATCAATTATTGAACTTCAGTTTTTAGTCAATTTTACTTTATAGTAACATATTTTCCCCAGTATGCATTAATTAAGTAAAGTCAGTTTTTTTGCACAATACAGATTTGCAGTTAAGCGAACATGAATTGCAAAACTACGCTTTAGCCGAAATTGAGGCAATTCTCCAGAGTAATGGTAGTAGCCTCCGCAAGTTTGATGGAATGCCATATCCTGATAGTTTAGTATCAACAGAATATGGAAACAAGTTGATATTGGATGAATTGTCTTATGATAAGGAAGCTTTAGGAGTTGAACATGAAATGCTTATGTCATCGATGACTAGCGAGCAAAAGTCGATATATGACGAAATTATGGAGGCTGTATCAAAAAACTGCGGAGGTGTTTTTTTCGTTTATGGTTATGGAGGCACTGGCAAGACATTCCTCTGGAGGACACTATGCGCTACCATACGAAGAGAAGGAGAAATTGTATTGCCCATTGCTTCAAGTGGAATAGCTGCGATTTTACTTCCAAGAGGGAAAACTGCTCATTCAAGACTTGGTATACCAATAAATGTATCAGAAAACTCCACTTGCCCGGCTATCAAACCCGGTAATGACTTAACTGCACTACTTCTTAAGACAAAGCTTATCATATGGGATGAGGCTCCAATGATGCACAGATTTTGCTTCGAGGCGGTTGATAGAAGTTTAAGAGATGTGATGCGGATATCGGATGAAAGATATTCAGAAATGCCATTTGGGGGAAAAGTGATTGTATTCGGAGGTGATTTTCGACAAATCTTACCCGTCGTCCCAAAAGGAACCAGACAAGATATTGTTAGTTCGGCACTAAGTTCATCTTATTTATGGAGTGAATGCAAGGTAATTGTGATATTAATTATAATGCTAATTATAATTATATTCCCCGAATAATTCATATTATGATTATTAGCTATGGATTAAATTCATTTAAAATATCTATCAGGTACGACGCCTTACAAAAAACATGCGCCTCCAAAGTGGAACTTCAACTTCAGAGACTGATGTACAAGAGTTAAGAGAGTTTGCTGAGTGGATACTAAAGGTTGGAGATGGAACTGCCGGAGCAGAAAATGATGGTAACGTTGATCTACAGCTTCCCGATGACATACTCATAAAGGATGATGGTGACCCTATCGCTTCCATAGTCAAAAGCACATATCCATCTTTGGTTGACAATTTGGGGAATGCACAATACTTTTGTGAAAGGGCGGTCCTTGCTCCAACTCATGACATAGTTGAGAATGTGAATGATTATATATTGTCTCAAATTAAGGCAGATGAGCGGGTTTATTTGAGTTCTGACCAAATAAGTAAGGATGAAGGTAATTTAGGGAGACAAGATCTATACTCGACGGAGTTCTTAAACACAATAAGATGTTCGGGACTTCCTAATCACGTTCTAACACTGAAGGTAGGGGCTATAGTCATGTTGCTTAGAAACATTGATCAAGCAAATGGACTATGTAATGGTACAAGGCTTGTGGTAACTGGTCTAGGGGAACGTGTGATAAAAGCTACTATACTCTCTGGTAGCAATAAGGGTGACAGCGTTTATATCCCTCGAATCACATTAACCCCTTCAGACATTACTAAGTTCCCAGTTAAGTTTGAGAGAAGACAATTCCCTCTGACAGTTTGTTTTGCAATGACTATTAATAAAAGTCAGGGACAGTCTCTCGCTCATGTAGGGTTATATCTCCCTAAACCAGTGTTTAGCCACGGACAGCTATACGTTGCTGTTTCAAGAGTGACAAGCAGGAAAGGATTGAAAGTCCTCATTTGCAGCAAAGATGCGGTCATTTCTAATGTGACAACTAACGTAGTTTATAAGGAAATTTTTGACAGTTTGTGAAGGATTATAGTTTACATAATAGTATAAGGTTTACTACATTTTGCACTCCATTGTATTTTTCACACTTACTGAGTTAATGAATAATTATAAATGACAATTCCCACAACACTACAATATATATTTTTTTTAACATATTTCTTTTGGTATATATAAAACACGCAAACTATAAAACTGAAGCTTAAACTAAAAACACGTTATTGATGCGAATAATTAGATGCACAAAGAAAATCAATTTGTATCTAACTTAATATTGACGTAAGTGAATAAAGTTGAATACATAAGCTCAAGTTATCATTTAACTACTATTTCTAATTTATAGGAGACGTAGAGAATTTTGATGACTAAAAAAATTGTAGACTATCAAAGAATAATTTATTTGAAAAGAAATGGATTCAGATTTTTTTTAAGTATTAATCAGCTTAATATAGACATAAATTGATAAAGTCAAAGAAATATACCCTATATATTTTTTTTGCTATTCTCATAACCAAAAGATATCAAAAAGATTTAAATATTAGTTTTTAGAATTAAATTAATAATAAGATACTTTGAGAAAGTGAAAGAGATATACCCAGTATATTTAATTTTTATTTTTAGAATAAAATGATATAAAAAACATTTAAATATGATATTTTAGTATTAACTTAATATTCAGATAACATGAGAAAGTCAAAGAGATATACTCAATATATTTTTTTGTTACTCTCCAAATCAAATGATACCAAAAATATTTAAATATGAGAACAGTTATATCTTAAATTCTGGAACCAATATCAGAATTAAAAATTTTCTGCAAAAATTTTATAATATATATATATAATTAACCTACATCGTAGATTAAGTCACACAAAAAATAGTATTCATTATCCAGGACTTAATCAACTTCATGGATCCAATTTTACAAGGAGATGCTCCTACTTCAAATAGAATATCAGTGATATCTAATCACAGTGAAGGTATGTTTTATGATGAGTATGTCTATTTTACATAAATCTATGTTTATTTTAATTCCCAGATACAAAAGAAAGGTACAAATGACATACCTGTCGTTCTGTTGATAGAGATGATTTAATCTCACCAATTAGTCTCGAATTACGCTCCCTTATTTTTTTGTTGAAGTATAAACTGTACATAATAACAATGTTTTAGAAACTCAATAGGCATATCAGAGGATGATAAAGAAAATTATTCTGCAATCAGAGAAGCATATTCTTGGGGGTCAACATGTAATATCAGAAACCTCTTTGCTACAATGTTGCTTTCAGGAAGCCTTTTACAACCAGTAAAAGTATGGGAAAAAACATGGCATATGTTATCAGGCGACATTCTACAACGACAGAGAAATTTACTTCACAACCAAGGTAAAGTATCGTATTAAACAAATAAATGCTCAATTAAGTTGACTAGATTTTAAAGAGTATGATCGTTCTGTAAGTTCTAATTTTTAATTACAGGCAGCAAATTTAAATTATTTTCTTATGATCTCTAATAATATAGTCCCATGTACACTTCACAGATTTGAAATTGACAGACGATGATCTTAAGCATTATGCATTAAATGACATTGAGCTAATTCTGCAAATTAACAACAGCAGCCTACGAGAATTCTATGGAATGCCCATTCCAGGTCCTATACTATCAACTCACGGAGAGAAAAACTTATCAAATGATTTTGGTTATAACAAAAGAGAATTAACTTATGAGCACACATTTCTTATCTCATCCATGACTATGGAGCAGGTGTCCGTGTATGATGAAATAATGGAATCGGTAGCTAGGGATAGTGGAGGAGTTTTCTTTATTCATGGTCATGCAGGTACAGGCAAGACATTTATTTTGAAGGCACTTTGCGCCGCCTTAAGGAGCAAAGGAGAAATTGTTCTCCCTGTCGCTTCGAGTGGAATCGCAGCAGCTTATCTTCCTCGAGGAAAGCCAGCCCACCATGTATTTGGAATACCATTAGACATATCCGAGAACTCCACTTGCAAATACATCACACATGGTAGTGACTTAGTCGATCATCTTCGTAAAACCAAGCTCATCATATGGGATGAGGCTCCTATGATGCACAAGTTCTCCATTGAGGCTTTTGATAGAAGTTTGAGAGATGTAATGCAAACTTCAGGTGAGAGACACTCAAATAAACCATTTGGAGGCAAATTAGTTGTTTTTGCTGGTGACTTCAGACAGTTATTACCTTTATTTACAATAACGGACAAAGAAAAACGTGTACAATCTATTATTAATTCCTCATATCTATGGAGTGAATGCAAGGTAAGTTTGCCGAACATCTCTTTACATTTCTTAAACCATTTATAGGTTTATTAAAAACTGACTAATTTTTTTAATTCCTTTTTTTCCAAGATGTTGCACTTAACAAGAAATATGCGGCTTGATTTGGGGAGTTTCGATGTCAAAGTTCAGGAGTTACAAGAATTTGACGAATGGATTAAGAAGGTTGGTGAAGGTGCAATAGAAGGAATGAGTGGCGAAAAAAGCAATTTATATATTCCTGATGATCTCCTCATAAAGGATACAACCGAAACTTTGGCATCAATTGTCAAAAACACATACACGTGTTTGACAGACAATTTATGTAACCCGGATTACTTTCATGAGAGGGTTATCCTTGCTCCAACTACAAACACAGTTGATTCAGTCAATCACTATATATTATCTTTACTACCGGGCAAGGGAAAAGTTTACTTGAGCTCTGATCAACTACAAAGGGAAGAGAGCAAACCAGAAAATAGAACTATAAAGTTCTTAAACACATTGAACTGTGAGAGTCTTCCACCTAATACTATAGGGTTAAAGGTGGGGGCTATTGTAATGTTCCTAAAAACTATTGACCAATCAGTCGGGATGTGTCATGGCACAAGGCTTATGGTAACTGATTTAGGAAATCATGTTATTAGAGCTACCATCATCTCAGGTAGCAACACAGGAGTCCAAGTTTATATCCCTCGGATAACAATGACCCCTCCGTCCTCTTCTAAGTTGCCAGTGAAATTTGAAAGGAAACAATTTCCTTTAACACTTTCTTTCGCAATGACTATTCATAAGGCTCAAGCACAATCTCTAAGTCAAGTTGGGTTGTACCTTCCAAAACCAGTTTTCAGCCATGGGCAGCTATACCTAGCCATATCAAGGGTAAAATGCAAGAACGGACTGAAAATTCTTATTTGTGACAAAGACGGTCTGGTTACTAATGCTACAACTAATGTAGTATTAAAGGAGATCTTTCTAAATTTGTAATGCCAAGTAAACTTAAATGGATTGAGTTAGCTGGTAAATCGAGCTTGGTGTACCAACTTCTTTCCCATAATATTTAATTATTTACAATAATAAAACGCAGCTTCCGTTACTTTCTTATTTACTGATTGTTACGTTGCATTTTGTATCAATTAGAGTTGTAGAATAATGTTTAAATCATCATTTGCCTAACTAATCATAGTTTTGTTCCCTTGAATTTGCTTATTATGAATTCCGACTGAGAAAACAATTACCCCGAATCAATTTACATGTTCTATATCGAGTAAAATCAATTAATAAAAAGTACAGTCAATTAAATATTAAAAATTGAAGATCAGATCAATCCATGTCAATCCCAAAAATGTATTTTCATAGAAAAAGAAAATAAGATATACGGGACAACAAAAAGATAATAAAAATTCATCATACGAGCAACAAAACTAATCAAAAATAAGTAAAGAGAAATAATACCGTCACATGCAAACTACAGAGTGATGTCAAGTGGTAATCCGACCTCTGATAGTGTCAACAATGGCAACAAGAAAACGATCCAAGATCTCTGATAGCCGGCCATTCATGCAAGTAATGTTCCGACTTCTGATAGTCTAAATAATTCTTATATTATTGTAATTGAAATTAATTTCAATCACAGAAATTAATCAACTAATTGTTGTGGGTATTTGATGAAATCACTGAAAATAAAATTGGAATGGATTGATTATATGGCTGAATGACTGTAAATAATGAAGATTGAAATGAGAAAAGTTGAAATTGGGGATCTGGAGTTACTTGAAATGAGAAAAGTATTATTTTAGACAGTAGATGTTACACCTCATTCAATATCTGTAAATTGGAATGGATTGATTATCTAGAGTTTTCTTTATCTGATTTTTTTGTCTTAGTTTATTTCTCTATCAGGAGAGCCGCCTGAGAGGGGTTAAATGTTACGTTTCATTTTTTTCTTTATTCATTAGAACAGTTTAAGACGGATATTAGCCTCTCACACAAATGCAAGTGGGAGGCAAGTGGCTATATCCATTTTCCACCCACCTGCCTCCCACTTGCATTTGTGTGAGAGGCCACTATCCGTCTTAAGCTTAAGACGGATAGTGGTCGTCTTAAATAAGAATTT
>JAYMSE010000093.1:0-14284 GCA_036897945.1 Silene undulata | reverse complement strand
TTAAAGTAAAGTTTTAAATTGATGGTATTTGGATTGCTATACTTTGTTATACACTACCTCGGGAAACCGAGATGGTAGCACTTCCATTTGTTTGGGAATATCTTGCTAAAGGCTCCTGGATAAATGGGGGTGTTACACTCTACCTGGAAAAGTGTAGTACAATTTCATATTCATTTTACACACTGCCAAACATGTCACGCCAAACAAAACCAGTCACCATAGCCAATTTAGTTCGAAACATTCGAAATGTCGAGGTGAATGTCCGTGTGGTTTGCTTATGGGTTCGAGAAAATCACAAGAACAAAGGAGAAATTTATGGAATGGAGATGATTTTGGTCGATGAGGAGGTGATAATCTCCTTACTGTTTTGTAGATTTTATTTTTTTACCATGTTATTCTCTATGTTTATGGTTTAAAAATTCATGTCCTACTTGATTGATAGGTAAATGTTACTGCAACCTCAATTCAATAATCAATAACATGTGTTAATATCCATGAATGCAAGTCTGGGCATCTGTCATGCATGATGATTAAAGCTTATATGCAAATCCTTGAGTCTTACTAATATGTAATACAAACTCACTATAAAAACCCGTTACAAGTCCATGAATCTGGCCACAACAATGACTGCTTATACCTGATTGTAAATGTTTTATGTTTTGCAGAAGAATATTATCCAAGCAAGTATAAGCAAATCATTGATCTACAAATTCAAAGGGAAAGTAATCGAAGGGCAAACATATCGTATGGGCAAGTTCACCACTGCACAAAACATAGGGTATATGACAGCTACTCATCATGAATGCAGGATTTGGTTCGAATTCTCAACCTATGCCATTGAAACAAATGCTGATCTTCCCAAGTATGGGTTTCACTTCACCAGCTTTGCGGACATTATTCATGACAATGTTCCACCAAACACTTACATAGGTTAGTGGTTATCTTAGCTAATACACGTCATTTTTTCAATTCAATTTTTTTGTTTGCTATGTAACATGGTATCTTTTACAGATGTTGTTGGAGAATTTGAAACTTCACACCCAATTGCTGTGTCAGAGAAAGGCAATGAATGGACTCACATAGATCTAACTGACAATGAGTAAGTAGTTTATGTAATTAAGTTACTGCATATTTATATTTTCTTTAATAGCACATGTTCTTACTCTTCCCTCATCAATGTAGAAACAACAAGCTTTCATTTTATGTCTTTGGAGACTATGTTGGTCAAGTTGTGAAGATAATTAAGGATTATGCTGAGATGAATGAGAGACCTATTTTAGCCCTTCAGTGTGTATCTAGGACCGAATGGAAAGGTAAAATGCATACATTATTTATTTCAAGGTAACTGCTAAGATATTGTTAATGCTGTTGTAACACAAAAGAAGTCAAATTGCAGGTGATGTGCGTATAACCAGTACATTTAATGCAACTCGAATTCATGTTAATCCTGACATTACCGAAGTCAAGGAATTCAAGCAGCAAATCATAGCAAGTGGGTCACAATCAAGTAACTCACGCATGACACAAGCAACTATTGAAGATTCTACTATCCGTTCATCAACTATCTTCAAAAAACTAAGTGAACTCCTTCGAGTTACCAAGGTTATATTATATGTTGACCACTTATTTGTATACTTTTATTACCACTCAACAATAACTAATAAATAAAATAATGCAGGCTGGAATATATACCACAGTTGCAACCATTTCTGAACTTGATGCAAATTTTAAATGGTACTACTACTCCTGCAAGTTTTGTCGTGCAAAGGTTGCTTTAGGGGATGACATGTTATGGCGATGCACAAAAGACTATTGCAAGGGGAACAAAGAGCTAATGTCAGATGTTGTTCCTAGGTTCGTTTTCCCACCACATTATATGCAAGCTGATAATAAAATTACACACTTTGATGGTTATTCATTTTTACCTTAATCATTGTTGATTAGGTTCCAGGTTAGGTACCACATAACTGATGACGAATTTGAAAACATCATCTACCCAATGATCCCTGATGAAGAAATTTCTGCCAAGATAATGATTTTTGAGGCACAACTTTAGCCTCAGAGCAACAAAACAGCTGCTGAATGTCTTTCTGACCTGAAGAAGGCAAGTAAAACAGTCATAATTATTGCAATCAATAGAACATCTACTCTGATATAATGAGTTTTTCAATTTCTTAGGCTGGATCGGGGGATGCTATACCAGAAGAGCTGGAGTTACTGATAGGGAAGCAATTTGTTTGCAAACTAGAAGTGTCAAGAAGGTTCAACATAGAGCAAAACTCAAACTGTTACACAGCTCTAAGTATAACAGATGATCTTGAAACAATTGAATGGTGGAAAGAAAAATACAATGCAGCAAAGGTAAAATACACATAACGGATACTATTACTGTAAAATTTCCAAAAACTTCTTATGTCACCAATCCTTATTAATATTCAAAAGTTGACTGTGCAGGAAGAAAATTCTGGCCAAGGGGAAAATGAGTTATCAAGTACTTCTAATTACATAACCCCACAGAAGCGTCCGTTGGAAGACGTAATTGATTGTGACAAGTACGAAAACAAGGGCAAATCACCAATGCCAGATCAGGAGTCCACAGCCAGGTTTCCTCTAAAAGTCAAAGTGGAGAAGGAGTAAATACAGCTAATGGAGCAGGGAACAAGAAGAGGAGCAACTATCTATTTTATGCTATTAGTTTGAATTCCAGTTGTGTTGTTTTTAAATCCAAAGACAATTTCAATTTCAATATCTATCGTGGTTTAATTAAGTAATTAAGTTTGCTTTATCAATTGTTGTAGGACCGTACTATGTAAGTTTTTGTTTGAAATTATAAAATTTCTCTATTTCATCGTTCACATAATAGAATGTCTGATTTACTTCATACCGTGTTATAAACAGAAAATTATATACTTCATATATTAAATCCAAGTATTGATTATTATACATGTATATTTAATCCAAGCAAATTGACTATTATATATGTATAACAAATCAACAATCTAACAAGTGAGACATTAGAAATACGGAAATTGCTTAAACTCAACATAACTCATGATGATTTTAGTAGACAGAACATAAAAAAAACGTCAATATTGTTGATAAAAAAACAAGTCAAAGTTGACAAATTCATAAAATGATCATGTTAAATTGAAATATAACCTAAATGCCTATTTACAAGAAAAGAATGTAAAAAGTTAGCCAAAAATTTGTCTATCACTTATTTTAAGAGGACTTAGATGTAAAAAAAATTATAAATACACACTAATCCATAAGATAAATTTATTTTTCTCATATCATCATGCTGGTGTTAAACAATAAACCAGGAACATCTGAAATAATAATACTTCCAAGTACACAATTTATTTTGCTATTAATAACAATATTGCTGTAAATAATAATTAAAATTTTTAATTCACCAAGGTTGAACATTAAAAACGTCATGGTTGATGGTTGACAGAGAAGTCAAAGTTTACAAATCTATAAAATAAAAATCTTTAGAATAAGAATGTAAAAATTGCGCCAAATTAAACTTTCTGCTTATTTGAATAATTAACTGTTCCCATCATGTTAATAACTGTGTTTTTGTGGAAAGGTGGGTTTCAGTTTTGCCAAAACATTTTAAACAGCAAGTACAGATAAATGCTCTTTAAGAAATTCGTTTACAATCAACAAAAAAACATTGAGAGTCAATTAATACATTCAAGGTATTTGAACTTCAATTATTAAATACTGCCAATGTTTATTTTACTGTACCATACATACACAAAAAACTCAGATCATAATCATATCATATAAGTTTATTAAATTCTATTTATGTTTAATTCAGGATAAGAGTGTTAAGAATTCAGTATTTTACATGGGGAAAACTGAAGCCTCGAACAAACAGAAGAGAAAGTATGTGCGGAGAAATCCAGGTTTGTTGTTGCATCCCCCTTTTAAAACAGCAGATGTGGGAATCTTTGATATTCATAAATAACATGCAATTAGCAAACATTGTAAAAATATTATTCGGAAAAATAAAAAGTTTCATGTTCCAGTAGATATCAAGTTACTTATCTCAGGTATATAAATGACATTCTTCTGAGAAAATAATTTTCATAGTGCATCTGTGAAGATAGATTCCTTCTTTTCTTCATGATTTGTGATCTCTGCATTGAATATTACACTGTTAGATCTATTTAAAATTATAACATAATTTACCAATTAAGTTAAAAATTCCCCCACTTAATTTAGTAAGATAGGAATAAAAAAATGTCATCATTCACAGAATTAATGATGGTATGTTCATTTCAACTCCCACAATTACTACTACAAGTATCGTCTCTATGCACTCCATCACAAAACAAATCACAATACAAAATCAAAACTATATTCAGTAGAGATAATTTGTTTGATGCAACTTGAGGTAATTTAAATTATCCCCAATTAGATAGTGAATTCATTTAGGATGGCGATAGGGCACCACCGATTGGTACCGAATCTGAGTACCACCCTAATTAAAATCATCGTTAAAATTTAAAATATAAATTCCGTAATTTGTTTACAGCCAAAATTAAAAAGGTTAAAGATTTCATCTGACATTGTATTCTCTACGAATATTGAAGTTCAATTCTATCAATGACAAGTAACGAATGCATCAACATCATTTGCAAAATTTGTTCTATTGACCTAATAGAATCTCTACATCTTCTTCTCCATATGCATCTGATTTTAATGAACTTTGGTAAATTATTTGTCTTGTACTGGATTGTTATTTAACTTAGAATGATTTTCAAGTAAGCTGATTGCCGAATGAAAATAGGTCAATGATTTGAAATCTCCCTTCTATCCCATAGTTCTTGGCTAATATGGTCTAAAGAAAATAATTGTAGGAATTTATATCAAATTGAATAAATACCATTATCAATCAATCAATGTAAGATTCATGAAAAAATTAATGATTTCTATTTATCATATACTTCCGTAATTAATTAGAATACACAATTTCCTATAATACCCTTTATTAGTTTATCATTTTGAGATTCAAAAAAATAAGAAAATAAATGAAAAAATTAAGAAAATTACATTTATAACCCTGACCGCCGCGCTATCTCATTCTCCATTTAAAAATTGTAAACTTTGGTCATATGCATGATGATCAGTCCAAGCGATGTTCCAAAGTAAACCAATTGAAAACAACAATCAGATATTGAATTTATTTCAAAATTGCTTAAGGGCCAGTCTAAATGTCTCAAATTCTTGGATCGCTTCGTTAGATGTTTTCTCAAGTGTACTAAACCGGTCACAAAAATACTAATAAATTGTAAAAGATCATTTAAGATATTTTCAAAACAACGAATTTTACACAAATATTTCAGGTTTTTTGACCGATTCATGAGATGTTTTCTCGATGTGTAAATATTTCAGGTTTTTGGATTGGTTCGTCAGATGTTTTCTCGATGTGTATTGAACCAATCAGAAAGATAATGACAAATTTATCATCTCGATAGTCTGGGAAAAAAATAATTCTCGGTGACACAGATCTTTAAAAAAATAAGTCAAAATGCATGAAACTTAGAAATAATAATACACAGAGATTTTTTATATGATTATTGGTAACATCTATGACCAGTAAAGAAAACTTTTCTAAAAAAAATAATGAAAGTAATAATTTTTATCATCAAATGTTTACTTAAGATACGGTATCATCCTATTAAATTTGTTGGTTTATTCATTCATCCAAAAAAATACATTAAAGTTGAATCGATTTAGTATTTGAGTACGAAATTATTCCTGAAGAACAATACATCTACAATATACACCAAAAATTGCCCAGAAAAAACAAGTTAGAAGGGAATAGCTAAACAATACTCAATTACATGTAAACTCAAGAATATACCTCTTTACCTTCCCACATGAAAAAAACACTTCCGGAAGTATCGATCGTTGTTCACTCACAAGTCCTAACACCAATTCTTCAAGAATCAACTCCATGCTATACATAATGACACAAATATAGAACATAATCAAATTTATATACAACGGATTTAATTTGATAACCAGAAAAAAATAATAAAGTAGACAAACATAGAAAAAAAGAATAGATCTACATACAATATAGACGATTTGATAGCGAAATCATCGAGAAGGACTAAAATCCGGCAATCTGAAGGATTTTTTGGCTAAAATGAGAGTGATTTGATTGAAATCAGGAGGTTGATTGTGAGGATGAAGATGGTTTTCGACAGTGTTGCTTTTTTAGTGTAAGAGGGAGGCGCATGATGTCTTAACCTAATTTTGTCGGAATTGAGTCTTATATATAGACGGTCTTATATTTTTTACTGGGCTGGGAATTTTGTTTGCTACTGGGCTGCGTTTTGGGCTGCGTTTTATTAACATTGATATGGACGGTCTTATATTTTTTACTTGGGCTGGGAATTTTGTTTGCTACTGGGCTATGATTATTTTGTGTAGCCCAGAATCGGGTTATTTGTGTCCATTTATTTATGGGTTTGTAGTTTATATTCATATGTATGTATTGTGAGGTTATAATATTTATTTTCTCATTAAGCATTATTTAAATTAAATATAATTAGATTTTTATTGTCGTTACATAAAATTTCGTATAAGAAATAAAAATTTCAAGTTTTTAATATACAGATCATGCACGCCCTCCTATGCAACCATTTTCCAGTGAACAACAAAATAGAAATGCACGCAGCCGTATTTCTCCTCTTTCTGATATAACTAACGGTAATACCCTGCGATTTTTAGTTTTTAGCTATTCACTCATTCTCACGTTTTAAGGTGTTATAACCCGTTTTATTGTTAGTTGAGCATTTGGATTCGCAAGATGCAAGGAAAAGACGAAAAATCATTTTAGCTTCTAAACGATCAGGTCAAGGAACATCGAGTAATCAAAAAAATGTATTGCCTACTTATATCTCGCGTGATTTACAATCTAAAATGGCAAGGGAGAAAAGAAAAGCTATTCTATGTCAAAAACGAATGGGAAAACGCGCAAATACGAGTAATGCAGTTAAACGTACAAGAACATCTTTCACTTCAATATTAGAAGGTATATTGTAGTACGTCTACCTTCAAATGTATATTTAAGTCATATGCACTCCTATATATGTTAATATTTAGTTTCATGTTTTTAGGAAGTAGCAGCGGATTAAGTAGTGCTAATACGACGACTCATGAACGTACAAGAACATCTTTTACTTCCCTATTAGAAGGTATATTGTAGTACGTTTACTTTCAAATATACATTTAAGTCATATGCACAATCTTATATATGCTAATATTTAGTTTCATGTTTTTAGGAAGTAGCAGCAGATTAAGTAATTCTAATACAACGACTCATGATGATATGTCAAATAAAGTTGACGAGTTAGTGAGAAACTTATGTATGGAATACGAAAATGCTTCAATGTTGTCTGACGATGAAGAAGAACCAACTACTCCCAGTTTCTCAGATTTGTCGATACAAAATGGTACATGCATGTATTGTGTCCTAATGTTTTAAAAGTTGGGTATATATTTATGTTTACGTAGTTAATATTGATCTTATATGTTTTTTCAGCCCATGGTACATATTGGGATATTGGCGACCCAATATATGAGTGTAAACGATGTCGAGCACAAATGTGGTATGCTGAAAGAGTGCGTAAGAACAGGAATTCATTGAATCCTACATTCACGTTATGTTGCTCTGATGGAAAAATTAAAATCCCCCTGTTAAAAGAGCCGCCACGTTTGTTAGCTGACCTACTATGGCGTCGTCATCCTCTCAGCAGACATTTTCTAGAAAATATTCGAGCATATAATACCATGTTTTCTTTCACGTCTATGGGTGGAAAAATTGATCATTCTGTTAATCGTGGTAGAGGTCCTTATACTTTTCGAATGGGCGGTCAAAATGTTCACCTCATAGGCAGTTTACTTCCTGAAGGTCAAAGTAGACCAAAATTTTGTCAATTATATATTTATGATACCGAGGAAGAGATTCAAAATCGGA
This sequence comes from Silene undulata, assembly GCA_036897945.1. NCBI lineage: Eukaryota > Viridiplantae > Streptophyta > Magnoliopsida > Caryophyllales > Caryophyllaceae > Silene > Silene undulata. The sequence goes on along the minus strand of JAYMSE010000093.1, from coordinate 6,282 downwards.
AGAATGCTTTCAGGTACAATAGTAATTATCTATGTTGTTACTAATAAATATTTAACGCATTATTCTTGCCCAATGTTAATAACTGTATCAATTTTTCTTTTTCTTTTTCTTTTTTTGTAGTCAAAATGTGCAGAATCGTTTTAACGATGATCTCATCCAATCTCTTCAAGAAATGGTTGATGACAAAAATCCTTTAGCAAAGATGTTTAGAAGGGCTAGAGATAGATTGTCATCAGATATGGAGGGAGAAGTGAGTATAAGGCTTATAGCAAGAAGACAAACTGATGGGAGAACTTACAATTGTCCAACAGCGTCAGAAGTTGCTGCACTCATTGAAGGAGACATCGGGCCAATAATGGAACCAAGAGATATTCTTATTCAAAAACAATGTGGCACTCTGAAACGAATATCTGAGCTTCATCCTTCTTACTTACCACTACAATACCCGTTGCTGTTTCCTTTCGGTGAAGATGGTTATCGATTAGGTATATTACATGTTGAAACGTCACTCAAAAAAAGCAAGAGAAAAAAACCACGAAATCAAGTGACCATGAGAGAGTGGCTTGCGTTCCGCATTCAGGATCGGCCATTGTCAATTGAACATCCCACATTGTTGTTGTCGGGTAAATGTTTTCAACAATTTTTTGTTGATGGTTACATAATGGTTGAGTCTCACAGACTAAACTTTATTCGTTACAATCAACCATTATTGAGAGCAGAAACATACAACAACCTAAACAATGCAGTCGACCAAGGAAACGTTTGTCCATCTTCTATTGGAAGTCTTATCATTATACCTTCAACCCACGTAGGAAGTGACGGCTACATGAGAGAAAACTACCGAGATACGATGGCTATTTGTAAATGGAATGGTTATCCTGATTTGTTCATTACGTTCACGAGTAACCCCAAATGGCAAAAAATAACGCGATTTGTTACTAAAAAAGGAGTCAAGGCCGAGGATAGACTAGATATCTCATATCGAGTCTTTGAAATTAAACTCCAAGAGTTGATTTCTGACTTGAAAGATAGAAACATTTTCGGAAAAGCCATCGCAGGTGATATATCAAATCATTTTGTTTTTCCTATGCATTATTTTAATATAATTATATTTGTCGTTTATTAAATAAATCATTATTAATAAGTTGGTCTTAAATTATTTGCAGTAGTATATACTATTGAATTTCAGAAGCGTGGATTGCCTCATGCTCACATATTACTGTTTCTACATCGAGATGATAAGTTCGTAGAAGCGGTGGATATTGACAAAGTCATTAGTGCTGAGATACCTGATCCAAATGAAAATCCCGAGTTATATGATGCTGTCAGAGAGTATATGATTCATGGACCATGTGGCGAACAATTTCCAAATTCACCGTGTATGATTGGTAATAAATGTGGTCGTTATTTCCCTAGGCGGCCTAATAACAGAACAACAGTTGATGGTCAGGGTTATCCTATCTACAAAAGGAGGGAAGATGGAGTGGTATTTGAGAAAAATGGATTCCCAGTCGATAATGGATTTGTTGTACCATACAATGCTCAACTTTTGCTGAAATATCGTGCACACATTAATGTTGAATGGTGTAATCAATCAAGGTCGGTAAAATATTTGTTCAAGTATATAAACAAGGGTGTTGATCGAGTCACGATGCAATCATCTCATATGCGCCGTAGCAATGAGAATCCCGAGGAGATAGATGAAATAAAAAGATATTATGATTGTAGATATATATCAGCGTGCGAATCTGCATGGAGGATATTTTATTTTCATATTCACTACAGAACACCTCCCGTCGAGCGTCTACGCTTCCACCTTCCAAATGAGCAAAGTGTTGTATTCAATGATGAAGATCCAATTGATGTTGTATTAGATAATCCAACTGTTGGAATGTCCAAATTTTTGGCTTGGATGGATTGCAATAAACGAGTGAAGGAAGCTAGAGAATTGACTTTCAGCCAATTCCCAACAAAGTTTGTCTGGAACAAAGATTTACGTATGTGGACAAAAAGAAAACGTTGGTTTGCGATAGGAAGGTTGCAACATGTCTCTCCTAATGCCGGGGAACTTTATTTCATGCGCACAATGTTGAATTTTGTTAAAGGTCCAACATGCTTCGAGGAAATTAGAAAAGTTAATTAAACAGTATACCCGACATATAGAGAAGCATGTTATGCAATGGGATTGCTTGGTGATGATAAAGAGTATATAGATGCAATTGAGGAAGCAAGTGATTGGGGCTCGGGTGTATATCTTCGAAATCTTTTTGCCACTTTGTTATTAACTGCTGCTATGGCGAGGCCAGATATCGTATGGGAAAAAACATGGCGCTTTCTTTCCGATGATATCCTATTACAACAGCGTCACATCACAAGAAATCCAGGTAATCTTTCCTATTGCTTTTAGTTAAATGATTACTTATTTTCTTCATAAATGTGCATTTACGTAGTTTTTTTGTCATTATTTTACATAACAGACTTAGTGATAACCGACGAGGAGTTGAAGAATTATGCTTTGCTTGACATTGAAGCATCTCTTCAGCGTAATGGATCTACTTTACGTAGGTTCGATGGTATGCCATTTCCTGAATCATTAGTTAATTCTGATCATGTTAATACGTTGCTTGCCGATGAGTTGTCATATGACAAAGACTCCTTGCGAGAAGAGCATAAGAGACTTTTATCTTCAATGACGGATGAACAACGTAAGGTATACGATGAGATAATGGAAGCGGTTGGAACTGGCAAAGGAGGTGTATTCTTTGTTTATGGATATGGAGGGACAGGGAAGACATTTATATGGAGAACATTATGCGCTGCAATCCGTAGTCTTGGAGAAATTGTCCTTCCTGTTGCATCAAGTGGCATTGCTGCAATCTTACTCCCAAGTGGCCGAACAGCGCACTCTCGATTTGGCATTCCAATCAATGTTGTTGAAAGCTCTACGTGCTCTAGAATAAAACCAGGAACAGACTTATCAGAGCTGTTAATAAAGACAAAACTTATAATATGGGATGAAGCTCCAATGACCCATAAACATTGTTTTGAGGCCCTTGATAGAAGTTTAAGGGACATCATGCGTTTCTCTGATAACGTAGACCATGATCAACCATTTGGAGGCAAAGTTGTTGTATTCGGTGGTGATTTTCGGCAAATACTACCAGTGGTTCCTAAAGGCAGTAGGGCAGATATCGTTCTTGCTTCTCTTTGTTCATCCAATATTTGGGATTCTTGCAAGGTAAGTTATTCAAGTTTCTTTTTCAAACGTAACATCTGCTTTATTTATTTTATATTTGTCTCTAAACGTGTCATTTGCGTTGTCTTCAAAGGTATTAACATTAACGAAGAACATGCTTCTACAATCTGGAAGTTCCAATTCTAATGTTGATGAAATTAGAGAATTTTCTGATTGGATTTTAAAGGTCGGAGACGGTATAGCAGGAGGTGAAAATGATGGGGAAATTGATTTAGAACTCCCAGATGACATTCTTATTAAAAATGCAACTGATCCAATTGCTGCTATTGTTCATAGCACATACCCATCTTTTGACAAAAAATTTCGGGATTCAGGTTACCTCCAAGAGAGAGCAAATCTTGCCCCTACTCATGAGATTGTAGAGATGGTCAATGATTATGTGATGTCTCTTATTCCTGCTACAGAAAAAGTCTACTTAAGTTCAGATGAAATCAGTAAAGATGAAGGCAATACAGAGATACATGAGGTATATTCTACTGAATTCTTGAACTCAATTAAATGTTCCGGTCTCCCGAACCATGAGTTAAAGTTGAAGGTAGGGGCCACAGTGATGCTATTGAGAAATATTGATCAACCCCGAGGATTGTGTAATGGTACAAGATTAGTTGTCACTAATCTTGGGTCTCGAGTTATTAGGGCAACTGTCTTAACTGGGAGTCATAAGGGAGATAGAGTACATATAGCTCGGATCACATTAACACCTTCAGATGCGACAAAATTTCCTATTAGGTTCGAGAGGAGGCAGTTCCCAGTGGTAGTATGTTTCGCGATGACAATAAACAAAAGCCAAGGCCAATCCTTATCGCACGTTGGTTTATATCTTCCGAGACCTGTCTTCAGCCATGGTCAACTTTATGTGGCTATTTCAAGGGTAACCAGTAAGAAGGGACTGAAAATTCTAATTTGGAATAATGAAACTGGTGCATGTAATACCACAACCAATGTTGTATACCATGAAGTATTTCAATATTTGTAATGTTATTATGTATAGAACTTACGTAACATTTGAATTTTATATTATATAGTTGAAATTTAGTACTATTAATCACTATTAATTTGTGTATGTATTTTTTTTTAAATGTCGTTTATGGAAAAAATAACTAAAAAAATGACCATATAGCTAAACTTTCACATTGAGTTTATATTTATCAATTTCTATAAAATGAAGTACGAATTAATATATTAGTTAAATATTTAGTAACCAACTTATATTCAAAACTTTATTATTCCCGTGCATTTTTGCACGGGTTACACACTAGTTAAGTCTTAATTAGGGAATGATTAAGGATGTGATTAAGGGAATTTGCATAAAGTTGGCTAAAGCTCTATATCTAGGGTTATCTTTAAAAAGGGTTTACAATGGGGTATTTATAGTGTCCCATTGTATTAAGAACAAGGAGGAAAAGAAGCCCAAAATCCCGTGTAAAGAGGCTCCCTGCCGGTTGACCGGCTGCCGGCAGCGAGACTTTGCCAATTTGAAGCTTGGAAATATTAATTGTGTGTCCCAGCCGGTTGACCGGCTGCCGGCCTCCCGGCTGGGGACACGGCCAATTCTTTATTTCTTCACATTTCTTCATAAGGAGGTGTCCTCTGCCGGCTGACCGGCTGCCGGTACACCAACCGGCAGCGAGAGTTTGCTTATTTTGGCCTTAATTTGACTTTGGAAGGTAGGCTGTGATTCCCTGCCGGTTGACCGGCTGCCGGCCTCCCGGCAGGGAGATCTCCCTTCTGAATTCCTTTGCTTTCTTCCTTTGCTGCAGTCCTCTACCGGTTGGCCGGCTGCCGGCCTCCCGGCTGGGGAACACTGCAGCTCTTTTCCTCCTCTTTCTTTCCTACTCCTTCCAAAACCGCTTCACTTGCTCCCAATTTCTCGTTCTCGCCTCGATTCCTGCAAGACGCGATAAAACTCGTAGAATGGGGAAATATGGGATACAAAAGCAAGTAAAAGGTCGGAAGACCGCATCAAAACGGATCAAAACAAGAAGGGAAATACGGCTAAATATGTCTATATCAGTTTTACATGAATTTTAGATTCCAGTTACGTCTGAATTTGAGGTAAAAGTTGTGATCCGCACAAATGTAAAATCCAGCATTTAAGTGTTATACTTCCACCTAGAGCTAGATAGTGGGTCGGGTTGGCAACTGACCTATTCTGGTCAGGTCTACCCCGGGAACGGCCCAAATGAAGGAAACGGCTGAGTCGAGCCATCCTGTGCTACCTCATATTTGGCCCGAGACCTCCCCATAACGAGGCGGGGTAGAACGGGTCAGACTATTTTTCTTTATTTTTTTGTTTTAATGGGTCAGGCATTCAAAATAAAAGCACGGTCCCGGTATTAGTAGTGAGATGGGCTAGGGGCCAGACTCGCGCGCATGCCACAATTCAATCCAAGGGTGCGACCTTGGTCGAGCGGGGCACACCTGTATCCACCTTCACTTCCACCTAGAAATAAAATTGTAATCGCGGCTCATGCTCTGTTCAAACTCATGCTTCAGTTTTTCAAGCTCGATGAGGTGAGCTGGTTCTCGAATCTAAATTCTAAGCCGAGCTAGAGCCCATCCAAGCTCAGATCGACTCGTTTACCGCCCCACCTACAATATTGCCAAGAGTAGAAGCGTGCAATCTTTCCCGAATTCCCCGCTCTTACTTAGATAGCGTGACACCGTCATTCAAAGCTACAAGCCTACAACCCGTCGATAATTTGGCGATTTGTCGCTAATTTTCTCAATTAGGGTTTCCGAAACTTACAACAATCAACCTCGAACATTAATTCGTGCCTGCTAATTCCGAATAAGTAAAACAATGGTGAGTCTTCTGATTTTCGTCGATTTAATTCTCTGATTATTTATTATGTTTACATATTGTTTGAATTTCTGGAAATTGTGTGATTAGCTATTTGTTTAATTTATCTTATGAATGTTTGAGAAGCCTACAATTTTGGAAGTTCTGGAAATTGTATCCGTAGCTATTTGTTTGATTTGGACTGATTGTGTTCTGACTATTGATTATGCTTAGATATAATTCA
>JAYMSE010000092.1:0-14290 GCA_036897945.1 Silene undulata | reverse complement strand
AGTGTTTTGTGTATGTTGTATTGTATTGTTGTGAGCTTGTGATTTAGAGGACTTGTTACTAGACTTTATCAGAGTTGTGTTTGTAGTGAGATTTCTATTTAAAATTGCAACCAACTTGAAGTTTTCTAGGACAACACCAACTGTGCTAGCGCCGATCTTTGAGAAAGAAGAGTGTGCCCAGGCAAAATAAGGCTTATAAGTGGAGAAATAGCTTGGGAATGCCCATTTCATTCCACGGGAACGACACGATACGAAAATCCACATTCGTGGGTCTGGGACGTGTCATTTTCTCCTCCAAGCATAATAGGTTAGCACGACTCAGCATGACCCACTTTCATCTCTAGTCGAACTTATGACCGCCACAAGTAAGAATTTATAAATCTAAAATTGCTTGTGAATGTTTCTTCTTTACAATTTACCACTTATTATATTCTAATTTACAAATAACCACCTTACTTTCATATTCATCCCCACCATTCTCACTTATTTTACATTTTATTGACGGTTTTGTATAGTTATCGACCCGATTTCATTTTATTTACATTGAATAATATACCCTTATTCATTACATAGACTCCTAATTCCCCATAAATTGTGTCTTTATCCCCAACATCCAATTCTTCCCCAGAAATAATGTCATTAAATTAGTGTTCTTCCCTAATTCTTCCCCAAATCTTAATACGATTTGAAGTCAATCTGTGTAACAATTTAGTAAGGTCAAAATATGCAGGTATGTGTGTGTCTACTTTCAATCTATAGCAGTTCAATAGCATGTCAATCTATATTACCACTTAAATTACACACATACTTGCGAAGTTGTAAGAACCCTGCTCATATTAAGCATGTTTTAAATTTGATTTAAATACTCCATACTTCATAATTACCCAGTTAATAAACCAATTACAGAACATGGTTTCGATTTTAAAAGATTTGGTTAAAAAAAAAAAGCAATACAGAAACCTTAATTCCCCATTTTGAAGGTGTTTCCTACCTAGTTAACTTTCGTTCCTTCAAAGTTCAATCGTCGAAGTCGGAAAAATTCTTGTATTTAGACGAACACTTAATTAAACTTAAGCTAGATAACAAATGAAAAATATATACTCTAGAAAACTAAAGATAATTTCAAATTCACTATTCCAATAACAAAAATTACTATGAGGTCAATGTTTAATTACTCTTTTGTTACGATACGGTATTTGTATGGGCTTTGTATATATAGTCCGAGTATTATATCGTCCGGGTCCATTAGGGTTTTCGTGCTAGTATCATCATGTCTAGTATATATATGTGTTGATATGTATTACGTAAAGCATCCTGATTAATACAATACACAAAATTACTCCCAAACTCTTTATATTTCTGCATGGTAATCAGAGCTAGGTTTTCCTAGCAAATTTATGAGCGATAAAGAAGGTGACGGCGCCGAAATTCGTTCTCAGGACGATAGTGATCTGATAGTTCACATTCCAGTCTACACGCCGATTCAGATTCCGAGTCCGACGATATGACGAAGAATGCGAAACTCAGTCCGTATTTTCTCTCAACTTCCGACAAATCTGGTGATAAATTAATTGTTGTCGAATTGAAGGGTGAGAATTATGATGAATGGTCCATTATTAAAATGAAGAGTGCCCTCCGCTCAAAGAAGAAGACTGGTTTTATCGACGACACGATTAAGAAGCCGGCCGACTATTCAGAAGATCTTGAGGATTGGTATATGGTGAATGCGATGATCGTGAATTGGATTTTCAACACGATTGAACCTCGTCTTGGATCATCGATCACCTATGTCGAAGATGCGAAGGAACTTTGGAATGATATAGAGCAGCGTTTCAGTGTTGGAAAGTGGAAACGGTCCAAAATTGCATCGTATAAAGGATTCCGTTGCTAGTTGTAAGCAAGATGATAACGAGTCCATCACTAAATATTATGGAAGATTGAAGCGGCTTTGGGATGACCTCGATAAATACGATAAGAACCCGATTTGCAATTGTGGTGGATGCAAGTGTGGAATTAACAAGCAACTAGAAGCAAAACGTGATCAAGGTAAATTACATGATTTTCTTTTGGGGCTTAGTTCTGATTATTCCACCATTTCTTCGAATTTATTGCTGCAAGAACCTCCACCCTCCGTCAATAAGGCCTACTCCACCTTAATTCAAGAAGAGGGAGTTCGTGGAAAGGCAAAAGGGCGTGTCGCAGGTGCTAGGGATAACGAGAATAGGGCAGAACCAGTGGGTTTTGCTGCTCAATATAATTCCGTACCAGCTATTGTAACTCACTCAGAGGAAGGAAAAGAGAAAGAAAGAGAAGCTGCTCGACCTCATTGCGATAATTGCAATAAATTTGGGCACACTCGTGCTAGATGTTTCGATCTTGTAGGTTACCCAAAGGGCTGGAGAGATAGAACACGCGGCGGAGGACGCAGAGGTGGTCGCAGCAGCAGGGGTGGTGGCAGAGGCGCGAGTAACAGCGCCCGTGGTAATGACAGTAACGAGAGCCAAGAAGAATATGCCACTGTTCCGAAAGAGAAATGGGAAGCGTTCGTTAATCACTCAAAAGGATCGACTTCCAACACTCGAATGAATGGTAAGATGGAATGTGAAATTTTTTGGTTACTCGATTCTGGTGCCACACATCACCTGACAGGTTGCTATGGTTTATTGGAGAATTTACAAGAAATTGAGCCTTGCATGATAACACTTCCTAATGGGAAGCATGCTAAGGAGACTAAGAAAGGGAATGCGAAATTGTATAATAATTTGGTTTTAACTAATGTCTTATTTGTTCCCGACTTCTATTGCAACCTTATCTCGGCATTTCAGCTCATGTCGGAGCTTGATTGTAAGGTGAATTTCACTAATAATAATTGTGTTTTGCAGGACCGCGTATCGATGAAGACGATTGGTAAGGGTGAACAAAGAGGGGGGCTATACTTACTTCGGGGGCTTCCAAACCGTGTGTAATGGATGGTCGAAAGGAAGCTGGCAATGGGGATTTGTGGCATCTCAGTTTAGGACATCCTTCGAAGAGAGTAGTTAGTCTTTTACCTTTTGATAATAATAAGCATATTTCGGATATTTGTGATGTTTTTTTGCGTGCTAAACAGACCAGAGAACAATTCAGTAGTAGTACGAATAAAGCAAAAACTATTTTTGAATAAATTCATTGTGATTTGTGGGGTGATTATCGTACTCCGTCGTCTTGTGGAAGTTGATATTTTTTTACTATTGTGGATGATTTTTCTCGGGTTGTTTGGGCTTATTTAATTAAGACGAAAGATGAAGTAAATCAATTGTTGCAAAATTTTATTGTCATGGTCAAACGACAATTTAATGTGGATGTTAAAGTGGTTCAATCGGATAATGGGGGTGAATTTAAAAGTCTTAAAAATTATTTTGACACTCATGGCATTATTTATCAAACCACATGTGCGGGTACTTCACAGCAGAATAGGAGAGTCGAGAGAAAACATCGTCACATTCTTAATGTGGCGAGAGCACTACGTTTCCAAGCTAACCTTCCTATTGAATTTTGGGGGGAATGCATATTGAGTGCGGCTTATTTAATCAATCGAACTCCTTCAATATTGCTAAAGGGTTGTACTCCGTATGAATTACTTTTTGATAAGAAACCTAACTATGAGAATTTGCGTGTTTTTGGTTGTCTCTGTTACGTAAGACATCCACGAAAAGACGGGGATAAGTTTGAATCTCGAAGTAGGCGTTGCATTTTAGTGGGTTTCCCTTTTGGTAAGAAAGGATGGGAGGTTTATGACTTAGATACAAAGCAAATTTTTGTGTCTAGGGATGTCGTTTTTGATGAGTCCGTCTTTCCATATCGAGTCGATGTTGTGAATGATGTTGTCCATACGCATGATTTATTTGATGATGATGATGATGCGGAGTTCATTTTGCCGGATGTGGATGTCGAACCACCTGTTGTTGAGGGTACGGAGAAACCGGCCGAACCTGGCCGTGACACAGAGGCTGCCCGTGAGACAGCTGCACCTGAGGGCGAGTTGGGGGAGTCGTCCCAGCAGGCCGAGGAGGTCGAATATGGGAAAGGTAAACGGCCACATATACCATGGTCTAAATATAGCAAGGATGAATATGTGACAGTGGGTGCTCGGGTCGAGATTAATAGCGAAAAGTATAGCCCCTCTCCTACTGATCTCGTGCCTTCGTCTGAATCAGGTGCGTCATATTCCTTAACGCATTTTATTTCTAGTGATAAATTTTCTGTACGACACCGTTCCTTTGTTGCAGCTATTGATGGTAATGTAGAGCCCAGGTCGTTTCGTGAAGCTATGAGAGATAGCCGCTGGTGTGATGCCATGAACCACGAAATTGAAGCATTAATTCGTAATGGGACATGGTAAATAGTCGATTTACCTAAGGGTAAAACAGCGATTGGTAATAAATGGGTCTACAAAGTGAAGCTCAAAGCTGATGGATCGGTAGAACGGTTTAAAGCTCGGCTTGTGGTACTCGGAAATAGACAAGAGGAAGGCGTAGATTTTTTTGAGACATTTGCTCCGACTGCGAAAATGGTAACCGTACGTACTTTCCTTGCTTTAGCTGCTTCCAAACGATGGGAATTGCATCAAATGGATGTGCATAATGCTTTCCTTCACGGTGATTTGGAAGAAGAGGTTTATATGCGTTTACCACAAGGTTATTCCGTTGATTCACCAAACAAGGTATGTCGTCTTAAGAAGTCTTTATATGGGCTCCGTCAAGCTTCTAGATGTTGGTTTTAAAAATTATCCTCCTCTCTTTTGGCTTACGGTTTTACTCAATGTTTGTCCGATTATTCCTTATTTGCTTATCGGTCGAATGGAGTGGGGGTTTATGTCTTGGTTTATGTCGATGATCTTGTTGTTGGTGGTAATGATGCGGAATCGATCCGTCGTTTCAAAGAATATCTTAGTTCTTGTTTTTATATGAAGGATCTTGGTACTTTAAAATATTTTCTTGGCATTGAAGTAGCTAGAAGTACCTCCGGCATTTTCATTTGCCAAAGAAAATATGCTCTTGATATTTTAACGGAGACCGGTTTATTGGGGAGTAAACCTGATACTGTGCCCATGGAGTAAAACCATAATTTGGCTCAGGCGAGTAATGATTTATTCGGCAATCCCGAGCAGTACCGACGGTTGGTAGGACGTCTTATTTACCTTACCAACACTCGTCCGGATTTGGCATACAGTGTTCATACCCTATCACAATTTATGAAGGAGCCACGAATTTCCCATTGGGAAGCAGCCAAGAAAGTCGTCGGGTATGTGAAAAATAGCCCAGGGCAAGGTTTGTTATTTCGGGTCAATTCTCCTCTTGAGTTATCCGTTTTTTGTGACGCTGATTACGCTAGTTGTCCGTTGACAAGGCGATCTTTGACAGCGTATTGTGTATTTTTTGGGAATAGTCTATTCTCGTGGAAAACAAAGAAGCAACCGACGGTGTCCCGTTCTTCCGCTGAGTCTGAATATCGTGCTATGGCGGTTGCTACATGTGAAGTGAAATGGTTGCGAGGTATTTTAGATTTTCTTTCCGTCCCCAAAGAAGCCGACCTATCTTCACTGTGACAATCAGGCGGCTCTTCATATTTCTCGTAACCCGGTGTTCCACGAGCGTACTAAGCACATTGAGATCGATTGTCATTTTGTACGAGAAGCGATTCAACGTGGTTTAATTGACCCCGTTTATGTGCATACGAATGATCAAGTGGCGGATTTGTTAACCAAGGCTTTGGGTGCACGCCAGTTTAGTCATTTGCTTTCCAAGTTGGGCGTCGTTGATCCCCACGCTCCAACTTGAGGGGGGTGTTACGATACGGTATTTGTATGGGCTTTGTATATATAGTCCGAGTATTATATAGTCCGGGTCCATTAGGGTTTTCGTGCTAGTATCGTCATGTCTAGTATATATATGTGTTGATATGTATTATGTAATGCATCCCGATTAATACAATACACAAAATTACTCCCAAACTCTTTATATTTTTACAAATTACTAAATGACAAATAGATCAAATTGAGTGTGAATAATCAAATTACTCATCAAATTCATTCTTAAAATATAAAGGACAACAATTAAATGAGACACCCAAAATAGAACAGGGCAACAAATGACCAGGAAAGAGGGAGTATAATAAGAAGTACAACATAATTACATCAAGATCCAACACAAATTTTCATTGAAGACGGACACTATCCATCGCAAGCTGAAGACGGATAGTGTCCTTCTCACAATATACAAGTGTGATAAATTAGAGAGTGTAAATGATTAGGTAAAATGTGTGTTGTCTCTTCTCATTAATTAGCCATGCTTAAATACAATTACAAGGATTAAGACGAGATTAAACCCTAATTATTATTGCGCCTAAGTCGGCCTATTACCCCCCCTCAAACTGGAGCGTGTAAATCAAGAACGCCTAGTTTGCGGAGAAGAAAGTCGAATTGAGAAGAGCCTAAGGCCTTAGTAAAAATGTCGGCAATTTGAGACCGATAATCGACATAAGAAGTGGTAATCAAACCATCAGTGATAGTATCACGAATAGAGTGACAGTCCACCTCGATGTGTTTAGTACGCTCGTGGTAGACCGGGTTTCGAGCAATATGAAGAGCCGATTAACTATCACAAAAAAGTTGCATAGAATGCGGAAGCGAGACACCCAAACTGGATAGAAGACCCTTAAGCCACTTAAGCTCGCATAAAACAGCAGCCATAAAGCGGTATTCTGCCTCGGCGGAGGATAGAGACACGGTCTGCTGCTTCTTAGTCTTCCAAGAAACGGGTGAGTCACCAATAAAAACAGCCCAACCCGAGATAGAACGACGGGTTAAGGGACACCTTGCGTAATCCGAATCACACCACCCAGAAACCTGAAGATTGCTATCAGCCCGTAAAAGAACTCCTTGACCTGGCTTTCCTTTCAAATTAAATAGCGAACAACACGAAGAGCCGCGTCCATGTGTTTGTTTACATGGCTGATGAAGGAACTGGGACAAGATGTGAACCGCATAGGGAAGGTCGGGGCGCGTGACAGCAATGTATACAAGGCGACCCACAAGCCGACGATACGACTCAACATCCGTAATAGAAGCACCCGATGCCAAGCCCAAACGGTGATGTTTTTCGATGGGGGTGAGAACAGGTTTGGCACCAAGTAGGCCTGCTTCAGAGATGATATCCAAAGCGTACTTGCGCTGGTTTAGAAAAATACCTTCAGAATTCCGAGTTACCTCGATTCCCAAAAAATACTTCAAGTGTCCCAAATCTTTCATATGAAAACAGCTACTAAGATAAGCTTTGAATTTAGCGATAGCTGCGAGATTATTGCCAGCAATAACAAGGTCAACGACGTAAACAAGGACATGAATACATACCGCACCTGAAGTATAGCTAAAAAGAGAGTAGTCTGAGTATGATTGAGCAAAACCATATGTACGCAAAGCTGAGCCAAGTTTGGCAAACCAACAACGAGGTGCTTGTTGTAGGCCGTACAATGACTTGTGCAAGCGACAAACTTTGCCTTCTTGACCTTTTCTAAATCCGGGTGGTAACCTCATATAAACTTCCTGAGTTAGATTGCCATGCAGAAATGCATTATGGACGTCCATCTGATGAAACTCCTATCGTTTGATAGCAGCAATGGCAAGGAAAGCATGAACGGTCACCATTTTAACAACAGGAGCAAAAGTTTCGCCAAAATCAATCCCTTCGACTTGATGATTCCCAAAAACGACAAGACGAGCTTTATATCGCTTTATTTGGTCGTCGGATTTATACTTAATCTTATACACCCACCGACATCCAAGTACCTTTTTATTAGAAGGAAGGTCAGTCAATTCCCATGTACCATTATTTTCAAGAGCCAAGATTTCATCCTGCATAGCTTGGCGCCATTTGGAATCGGTAATAGCCACACGGAAAGAAGGAGGCTCAGTTCCTTCCGTAATAGCTGCAAGAAAGTGACGAAGGGAGATAGAAAATTTATTATAATTAATGTAATTTGCAAGAGCATAGGGTGTACCTGAGGAGGAGGAAGGAGATGAGCTGGGGGAGGATGGTGGAGTAGTGGGGTCAGCAGTTGTACCGACGACAAAACCACGTAACCGAGTGGAAGGAATCTTGAGACGGTGGCCACGCCCAAGGATGGTATTATGATCAGAATCCACGGGCAGATCATCTGTATTTGCAATATCATCCGTATTTGCAATATCATTGTCCTCATTAGTGGCATTATCATTATTAATAGTAGGGGAGCTTATGTCATCAGCCATGTTACGCAAAATATTATCATCAACACCAAGTATTTCCCTTTCATTAGGAGCTTCGACAGGCGGCATAATGGACTCGTCGGGATCAGAATCGGGGATTAATGGAGCAATAGAAGTCCCTACTCACAGGAAGGGAAGTAGGAGTCGCATATGGAAAGGAAGATTCATAGAAATGGACATCTCGTGATACAAAAATTTCGCCTCTGACGATATCGTAAACTTTCCAACCCTTCTTGTTATATGGATATCCCACAAAAATGCATTTAGGACTCCAACTAGCAAACTTGTCACCTTTGGTGTATTGATTATGAACGAAACATAGGCAACCGAAAATTCGAATAGTCATAAGATGGAGCTGCACCGAATAATAATTCATACGGAGTTTTCTTGTCGAGAGTGAAGGAAAGAGTGCGATTGATCAAATAAGCAGCTAACAAAACACACTCACCCCAAAAAGAGGTCGGTAAACTAGCCTGAAATAATAAGGCACGAGCGACATTGAGTATATGTCAATGTTTTCTCTCAACCCGCCCATTTTTCTGAGGTGTACCTACACACGAGGTCAGAAAAATAATACCATTGGCGGAAAAAAACTCGGCAATTGCATTGAATTCGGTGCCATTGTCCAAACGGACTATCTTAACCCGTTTCGAGAATTGCGTATCAACCATAGCTAAAAATTGTTTAAACATGGTAGTGACCTCAGTTTTATCAAGCAAAAGGTAGACCCATACGGCCCGAGAATAATCGTCGACAATAGTTAAAAAATACTTTGTGCCACAAGACGATGGAGTACGATAAGCGCCCCATAAATCACAATGAAGTAATTCAAAAATATATGATACCCTATTATCACTTAAATGAAAACTGGAACGAACTTGTTTTGCGTGATGACAAACGTCACAAGGTGCATTAATAATAGAGTTTTTGCTAACATGAGGAATTAAAGTGACAACTTTATTTGAAGGGTGGCCAAGACGTTTGTGCCATAAATCAAACGAAGCTTCGACGCTCACCTGATGTACTGCAACTGGCCGACCCACCACTCGAAAAAAATATAACCCATCCCGCAGCTCACCGGCTCCAATCCTCGTCCTCAATGAAGGGTCCTGAATGGAGCAAGACTTGTGAGTGAAGCTCAAAATATAATTACTCGCATCAGTCAATTGTGAGACTGAAAGTAAGTTACAAGTTAAATTTGGGACATATAAAACATTTGTTAATATTAAAGAATCACTCAAAAAAACCATTCCAGCCAAATTAGTCAAGACACTCTGCCCATTAGGAAGGGTTATAGGGCAAGACGGAATAGAATGAGTACTAGATAAGCATGTAATATCGCCTGTGACATGATGAGAAGCGTCGGTATCTATTATCCAATCAAAAATCATACCAAAAAGACGGTCATCAGAGGACAAATGAGGGTCTGTGATAAGCACATTTGCACGTGCAGGCCCACGGGAAGAGGTAGAGCAGCTGACCTCGTACCAGCCCGTTGACGAGCACGGACTTCATCAATAGTGCGGGGACGATCACCCCACCAATCCGGGAATTTCTGACTTTTAATGAAGCAGGCAGCAACTTCGTGGCCGGACGTTGTGCAATAAGAACTGAGCAATTTACGGCGCTCTTGTCGTTCAGCATCTCGAAGGGCGCGCCAATCCACAGAAGTAGTCCCTGGTTTAGGTGAATGACGGACGGCAAAGGCCATCACATCGGAGGTGTCGGCAGACACACTAGTGCCCCCAGTCCGAAGCCTCTCCTCTTGTAACACCAACTGAAATGCACGGTTAAGGGGAGGCAATGGATCGAGAGACAGAATATGAGAGCGAATATTAGTGTAAATGGACAAATTCAAACTCATAAGAAACTTGTGTAACCGTTCGGAGTCTTGATGAAGAAGAGCATCCTTCGTGATACCACACGTACACTTGCCACAAGAGCAATTGAAAACAGGTTCATGATTGGCAATAGCATCCCAAAGAGTTTTCAAATTTACGAAATAAGTGGTGACGGACATACCTTTGGACTGCGAACAATCATGGAGTTGAGACTTTAAACCGTGAATTTTAGAACCATCAATGGTGGCGAATCGGTCATGTAAATCGTCCCATAAGAGACGGGCATCCTCGAAGTACGAGACACTACTCTTGACCGATGGATCTATAGAGTGCATAATCCATTGAACAAGAGTAGCATGAATCACTTCCCATTGATCAAGGAGGAGAGCATTCGTAGCTTTGGGAATGGAGCCATCGACAAAACCGAACTTCCGTCTCGATTTAAGAGACTGCCGCATCGATCGACTCCACTCCTCATAGTTATCACTACGAAGATGAACATGGGTGACGGATTGGCCTGGTAGATCATGGCTAACGAGATAAAATGGTGACATGACATCGATTTTTGGAGAGGAGGAGGTGGATATGGGTATGTCGTCCTGAGTCATTGTGAAGAAGAAGATGAACAGAGGAAGACACGAAAAAAAAACGGTGATTGAAATTAGGGTTTGATGAATAGAACCTGTGAACCTGATACCATGATAAATTAGAGAGTGTAAATGATTAGGTAAAATGTGTGTTGTCTCTTCTCATTAATTAGCCATGCTTAAATACAATTACAAGGATTAAGACGGGATTAAACCCTAATTATTATTGGGCCTAAGTCGGCCTATTAAAGTGACATTATTCACGGGGTGCTCCATTTCCCCCACACTTGCCCTTTCACTTGCCTTATTGTAAGAGGGGCACTATCTGTCTTCAACTTTTCAACTTGTGACGGATAGTGTCCGTCACAAACAATACGCTTCGAAGATCCAATTACATAGGGACAGGATCAATAAGGACGGAAGCAATCTTTTGTTGTATGGTTTTGTTAACATGAGTGTATCCTTCGGTTCTTCCTTTGTACATAACATCAGGAACACGAGTAACGTTGAGAATTATATCCAATAAAGGTTTCGGTATTGAGTATGGTTTAAGCATTCCTTCATTTATGTCCTTCCATGCATCCTTTACTTTCTCTTCTAATTCTTCATAAACTTGAACTTCATTTGATATACCATGTTGCTTCATGTAACATTCGACAGCAGATGCAACATGTTCTCTGCCTTGCTCAAACTGCCAAATTAGAAGAACAATATGTAAATATAACCCGTTGGTACTGAAATTCGATACTACCAGGTATCAGACATGGTACAATTTCATTTTCCTTAAATCTATATAAGATGAACAGTATGTAAACATTTACCTTATGTCCTCCAATGTCATTCATGAGCCTAAGAATAATGTCAGAAGATCTTATAATCTTGGGCATAGGGTTTTGAGACACCCATTCAAAACTCTCCTGGGTTGCAATCTCACCCAGGCCAAGATAAGCTGTAACTATTCCTGCAGTCTGAGCAATGGAGATGAGAGCAACTTCAATGTACTCATCATATGTAGGAATATACTTTGTTCCACACCATTTTGCTTCATCAAACCATGCTTGACAGTTTAGCTTCATCTGATCGACATGATTAAACCCTAAGGAATTAGCGCTAGCATACATAAATAAACATTCGATAGCAATGAGAGGGAGTATACGGTATACCTAAACAGACCAGTTTAACACATTTATTTTATAAGCAGTTTATTTTCAAAGGTAAACAAATGATGATCGTAACAAAGGGAGTACTACAGTACTTGCTAATATATACGGAGTAATTAAGATGATTTGAGGACACAGACCTGCACTTTCCAATAATGTGAGCAAAATGATCTTCCTTGTTTTGCCAGAACTTGCTCAACTTCATCATCTGTCTCAAGAAGTGCTTTATAACAATCGTTAAAATATTTGGGCAGTTGATTCACATAGCTATAATCCCACCTGTAGATTTAATTGTATAATGAATGATATATATTACAACCTTAATTTCAACAACAACAACAATAATAATAATAAGTAATAATAATAGTATTATTAATATTAATATTACCTATTGGGTTAATTGTCTGATAATTTAGAGCGAGAATATTCTACAATTGAATATAAAAATGTATTAAAATTTATAAAATAGTTAAAAATTAAATAAAAATGATACACTAATAAAATGGTCACTACTAATTAATATTAGGCACAAAATAAAGTTATCAATATCAAATAAAATAATTAAAAGGTAACAATATGATTAAAATAAATGAAATAATTTTTCATATGACCAATGTGATCATAATCCTACACTCAATATTAGCTAATGTATTTAGTAACAATTTTTTTTAAGATATATCAGGTGTACCACATTATTCGTATACTCTAACCAACAAGAGATTTCTTTTGTATGGCTATTTATACGAAAATGCTTTTAAATTTAGTATTTTTATTGATTTGGTGTACGATAACGTGATATCCCATAATGGATGGAACTCCTAGTGATGATGATACGTAAGGATGTGAAGAATAACACAAACCCATGAACAGCTTGGATGAGGAGTTGCCTATCGTGAATATTTCCATATGAATCATTAATATCATCAAGAATTTGGATAACCATGAACAATCTGGTGAATATTTTTCTGGCTACTGAATATTGAGGTTCATAATAACATCCCAATGTCCAAAAGAAGCATTCTATTGATCTGTCTCTTGCATATGGTAGCTTTGCATGCAGCCCTTTCCACCACCTAATTTGCATGTAAACAAAAATATAATTTAGGCTCTATTTTTTTGAACTTAATTCAACTCATTTCAGTTCAATTCAGCTCTATTTAATTCAGTTCAGTTCAGTTTCAGCTTCATTCAGTTAAGTTCAGTTCAATTCAACTGTTCTCTTCACAAATTAACTCTTACTTCAGTTCGGTTCAGTTCAGCTTTATTAATTCAGTTCCGTTCACTTCAGCTTCATTAATTCAAACAGTTTCAGTCCAAAAGAACAGGGTCTTAGTCCCTTCATACATATTTTATAATACGGAGTAAATATTTTTGTAGGGTAGCGATAAGCCGATAAGGCGTCACAAAGTGATACCCGAACTTAGTATCACCTTAATTTAAAAATATAAGTGAAAACCGAAGTAAGTTTACTAAAATATCTCAGGTGGTACTGGTATTATCTCATTTTTCATAAATATAGGTTTGGAAATATATGTACCTAAAGCAAGAAAGCAAAAGCCGAGAAAACATGAGGGTCTTGATCATATTTTTATTTAAAACAAATATCGAAATCAATATATGGGTTTAATACGACATAATCTAATCCTAAATAACATGTAAATAAAAAGTCAAAATCAAGATTGCGAATGCAATTACTTAGAAAAACTTCTTAACAATATGAAAATGAGTGAATACAAGAATTAAAGAAAATATAGACTTACAGAACGAGGTCTCTCAATTCCATTTGGTGCAATGATTGGAGTAAATTGAAATCCAATTTAGCAAGTCGCAAAAGAGTTGCATTGTGAGAAGGATTAAGTTGATAGAAAGAAATATATTGCCTCGACTCGACCCGAATGATACCTTTGTGGACGGGTTGATGGAGTGCATGTTCAACTTGTTGGGCCATGGGCGACCCGAGTTTATCGACCATAGATTTAAGAAGAGTAGTCGTAAACACAAGGGCTTGTTCTAATATATCATCCTCATGTATCTCAACATGACAAGCTTCGTACATGCTTAATATTATTCCTTCCAAATCATTCGATATGACATCTTGGAAGCCGTTCTCGGACATAAATCTTTTGAAAACATCTGTTTAAATTACTCAAAAGAAAAGAACTTTGTTAGGTTTGGCTATGTGGTAATCAGCTGATTAATTTCAGAATAAGCCGATTGCATCAAAAACAAATTATAAATGACATATTTTATTAAAAGGTGTGACCAACATATTTGAATTATTAGCAAAATAAGTTTAAGTGTTTGGTAATTAATTAGAAGATACTCCCTCCGTCCCGGTCATTTGTTGTCCTTTGGTTTTGGCACAAAGACCAAGGAAAGAGGAGGGAGCCAATTATAACATGACAAGTGGACTAAATT
>JAYMSE010000091.1:0-14432 GCA_036897945.1 Silene undulata | reverse complement strand
TAGTGGATTTAATTTCTTGCGAAAAGTTTAACGAATCTTGGCCCATGTGCTCGGCCAAAGGAATCGCGGACACTAGCATTCGAAGGAATAAACCGGCTATAAATTTAAAACGAAGGTAAAGGGTAAAGGATTGAGCCTCATGAAGGGTGTTTACACCAGAGTTGGTCGAGCTTGATGGTTGGCACGAACATGCCCGCTCCACTCTTAGGACTGAGGTCGGATGGTTCATTTTCCTATTGGGGTTGAAAACAGAAGGACGAAGTTTCTCTCACACAAGCAAGCCTCGTTTAGAGACAGATATGCGTTGGAGAGATAGTGTCCAGTTAGTGTAGCGCGTGTGACCAATGCAAAAGAAAATCTTTTTTTGTGCGGATTCTCTCGGTGGAGTAGGAATGGCTGCTCTTTTCCCAACCGCTGACAGTCAAACTGTACTCCTCCCCCCCGAGGATGGGAAATTCGTGAGGAAGAGTTCGTCGGCAATAAGGAAGATAAATACAGGGCGGGATTCCTCCTATTATCAAGCTAGATAACTTCTTAAATAGCATAAGAACAAGTCCCGTCGATCAGATCAGAGCAGGCATAAAGGTGGCTTTTCCTCTGTCCGGGTAGAAGGTATGCCCTCTTGGGATAGATTCTGCATACTTTATTGCGTGTAACGGGGGGTGCCTTCTCTCGTGTAGAAATCTTTAAATATGCTTCCTAGCCCCTCTTCGATAACCTTAAAAGCTCTTACCAATGAAATAGGTATAGGAATTCGGGATGGGCATCTCTCAAGTAAGGTGTCCTTGCTTGTGGATTAAGGTGACATCTTCCTGTGGGTTGCACCAAAGATAGATAGAGAGAAGGTAAGATGATGCCGTTTCTATTTCTTAGTAAGGTTGATAGCGGGCTTTGCCCACACATAAGAAGGAATCACTAGTAAGAATTACTCAATAATAACCCGCTAGTAGTCAACCTATTCTGGGCAAGAAGGCGCGTACCTCTTTACTTAGCGTTTGAACAAATTTTAGAGTTGGACCTTTTCTTCCAGCAATTTCAGTTAATAGTCGCATTTCCAGCTTCGTGCTCAAGTTCAACCATCCATACCTACGATCTGCGATCTCTGCTTCGAGCCAGACCTATCCCCTAGGCTCGTCCAGCAGCGGTTTCAATATAATCGGCCACTCTATGATAGAAGGCTTACCCCCTTTATAGAAGCAAGAAAAAGGTATTAGAAATAAGGAGCCTACTCGAGGAGCCCCAACTCATAAGGACAAGAAGTGGCGTAAATTTAATAGCCGTTCGTGAATAACTTTGGAAGATAAAGTTAAGATTCCAGATGCAATCAAATAAGCTATTCACCTACTATGCCCGTGCCCTCAGATACGTTGCCATCGTGGATTCCTCCCCGATTTTTGCTTCCTTTGACTCGTGCTCCTCAACTAGGACATCATCATTTAACGAATCACGCTCTGAGAGCCCAGTATTTATGTTCCCAAAGCTTATCTTCAGGGAACCAGTACCCTATCTTGGGACTTAACATGGGAATCCCACCTTTGATGAGCCAGGATCAAAATTTATAAATTTAATTTATATGTATCAAGGAAGCAGATTTAACTCAAAGATAAGAAAATTTAGAGAATACGTCGAAGCTCTTATACGATAAAGAAGGTGGATAAAGACGAACCCGCTCCTCCAGTAACGGGTAGGTCAAGACGCTACCAAAGGTGCAGCATCTATTCGACCGGGGGTCCTTTGGAAGAAGTAGAGCAAGAAAGATCATATTCTGGAAGAACTGGAATCGGGTATAACCAACAAAGGGGTGGTAATTAAAATTAATGCTTCCTTTCTTTTTTTCTTTTAAAGTAAGAAAGTGGCGCAGCAGAGGAAGGTTTCGTGCTCCCCCAAAAGGCAGGATCGATCATCGAATAAAGAACGGAATCTAATTAAACAGGCCCTGCTGTCACTCCTCGACCCAATCTATTAAGGATGCTCTATTTGAAAAAATCTATGCGGTAACCCTATGATCTGCCCACTCATTAAGAATTGACGCCGATTGTCCAAGCAGAGGTAGAATTCACCTGTCAAAGAAGGAGATTCTCATTCGCTCGCTATAAGGCATCTGCCCAACCAATCATCTATACGATAGAGAGAAGAAGCCAAGCGATCAATCCACTATCATGACAAATCCACCCTTACCTTAATTCTACAATTCTACGGGCACACCTTACACGTTACTGATGGGTGTTTACTCCTCAACGACTAATTCCTACGTGCCTCTAATTTAATAAACTCCGGTTGTACGCCTTGCTATGAAGCCGCAAACCCTGGAATGTAAAATAAGGTTTTTCCTGCCCTTCACTTACGCCGAAACTTAGTCAGTTGCACTTTCCGGCTAAACAGGCCCGGATTTAACGCCCATGCAGTGGGACCCCACAAAGAATCTCGCGCTTCCTCTTTCGTCGCCTATATTTCAAACCTATATAGTAAAACAAAAGATCCTGTCTAAGCCCCAGTAATAGGCGCTCGTGGTTCAGTGAATTTCCCAATTTGGCTTTGACATACAAAGGATTTCTTCTTTGAGCTATGTCCACAAGCTCCTTATGAATTATATTATATATAATAGTAGTTTTTATCGCGGAGCATCAAGTTCATTGATTGATTGGCCCAGTGGAACTCGGACAACAGATTAGAGGGAGTGATAACCCTTCCCCTTTCCCGCTCGCGCTAAACTGCGCGCGTTTCATAATAAGGAGTCGGCTCCTTTCCTGGCTACGCTAGGCCAGCGAGCTACAGAGCTTCTCGTTGTTAATATTGAATTTAACTCAGGTACTTGATGACCGGGATTAGTATAATTCCGCAAGCAGTTTAAAAGAGCAGGATAGACCTGAGTTGGTTGACGGGGACTCGAACTTCGTCCCGAAAGACATGCGTGGCGGAGCAAGCTACCTAAGAGCTTCGTATCTTTCGCAAATTCCGTAGTCGCATGCTGTGACGTTTAAGGAAGTTTACTTCACCGTGAAGAAGAATTATACACATGCATCGGCATCCGTTCGCAGAACTAAGATACTCGACTGTATATAGGAGATTAGTAAGACAGACTGACTTACCTTACCGGTTGATGCACTCGGTAACTGCTCGACCCGCCTAATAGGAAAACTTGTTAACTTACCAATAAGAGCCCTCATTTGGGTCAAGTTTTTCCGCGTAGGAGATCCGTGAATTACAGACGGTATCCGCAAGTTCTCTTTTCGTACGGGTCGGGCAGCATATCCAAAGGGCTTAGCATAGGAGTTCGCCTTGACTTCCTTCTGAGCCAGGATCCAACTCGATTTCAAGATTAATCACATTATATATGTATATGACGATTGAAATAAAAGACTCTGAGTAGCACTTTCCCTCTATTGGTCGTCCAAAGCACCTACTCCCGCTCCATCCATCACGCATAAGGGCGGGGCCTTTCTATACACGTTTCATTCGCTGCTACACCCGTTTCGTCAGGAAGGGCTCGAGGCATATCAAACTGCATTTACGGGCTAACGATACGTCAAGGCTTAGACCAGAGGCTCAATAAGTGACCATATTTATGAGATTTCCGTGGAATAAGTTACTGAATACGAATCTATGACAATAGAGCGCACAGGAGGATTGCTCCTCAAATGTCGTACGTCCAGAAGGATTGATCCGCTTTCGGTTCGGATGAGACCTGTCCCATTCCTAAATTAAGACGCATTTGATAAAAACCAAAGTCGTGTTAGAGCATGCGGCACAGCCCTCTTAGGACCTTCCTCGCTGGTTTTTATTACAAGAAGAAAGCGGTAAGAAGTTTAGTACATCAGTGGCTAAACTATCCGCGACTTGGCCACACTATCGAAGAAGCTTGCTTGGGTCTGGGAAAGACGGATAACAGGCTAAGTATAAGATAGGTCGGTCCTGTTCGAAGGAGAGAAATCCCCTTGTGCGGCATGTCTCCAAGGCTGCTATGGCTTTCCAATAGGGTTTAGTATCTGCCCCTCACGTTTCATGAGATGCTGTCGGAATGAACACGGCAACGAGTGGAAAACCTTCTTGTCCTCGCTTTATTGTAGCACATGTGCTTGCATTCTCGTGCTAACTAATTACTTCCTTTGAGTCATGCTCCTCAGTCAGAGCACCCTCAACATTAGAAAGTAAATCTACACTATACTTCTGTTGTACTATATCTATGGTAAAAGTTGTTACAATCGCGAGAATTGTCGAGCAATTGATGAGGATAGTTGCAGGCATTTAGGCCCGATTATAGAATAGACTTCCTCTTTCCTTCACAGATTTCTTAGCCTTATAAGGGGGGATTCCCTTTCTCATGCGGGAGTATTTGCCCAATCAGAAGTCTATTTCCTGAGGGCGAATTGGTATGAATATAGGTGTAGGAACGAGGTAGGAATTCCTGGCGCGTGAGACTTCATGCGACTGCAGATACGTTGTGGCTTGTGATAAGGCTTGGTCGCGTGGAATGGTTTTGTGAATGAATAGGTTGAGACGGATGGATGGGACTGGCTTAGCCTTTCTCTATAATCTTGCTGCACTAGGATTGAAAGCACTTATTTGCCACTTATATAAGATGAGGTCTTTCTCTCGTTAATACTACTTCGGTCGTCTTGACTGCCGAGGTATTGAGGTAGACGATACAGTCTTCATAAATAGACATGCGAATGAAATCTCGCGATTGGCACGTGAGGCGCTCTGCTCTTCCTATTTTTCTAGAAAAGCCCCCTTGGATATTATCTACAACCGTACTGAGGCTCCAATATGCCGAACATAATCCGATAGTGTCGTGGGTCTGTTTCTTAATAGACGCACCTAAGCGAAGATTTTCGTCCGCCACAGGGGGCTTCTCCCTACCCTACTTATCATTCAAAACAACATGTAATATTCTTCCAAGAGTACTCCTCATCGCGTACAATAGAAAGGTTTTATTCACATCTTTCGTTGGTAAGAGCTCTTAAAAGGCAGGAGGCGCACTTCACTGGAGAAAGCTACTCCCCATATTCTTCTGTAAAAGGGATAAGAAGGCCTGCGTTCTATTAAAGTATACCGAATAGACTGTCCTTTGAATCCACTGGGGTTTGCTCAAGGGAGTACTCGTTAAAACGGCAATCATTCTCGTTGGACGTTTCCCCCTATAAAAACCTCGAGTTGACACCTCTATAATGGTCTGGCATCATGCCTTTACGGGGTTCACTTTATAACGCTTTAGTACGAAACTTGAGACTAAGAAGGGCTTTTCCATTCTATTCTACACACTAACCATAGTTTTACCCGTGGGATCAATCAACAAAATTCCCAACTAGGACCTACCTCTCGTGGAAAATGCTCCGCCCAACCCACTATTCTATCAAGGCACCATCATTCTATATCCTACCTACCCTCGAAGAGGCCTTACGGCGCACTTTCAACCTACTTCTATTATCCATGATTCCCGCTCTACATGGCGATCTTTCATGGTTCGAGGAAGACCACGTAATAACCATACTAAAGAAATGGTAAAGAGGATAAGCACTGCAATTTGCTTGCTAAATTCCCTAGGATTCGTAGGGAGATTACCTACTTTCTTAAGATTTTAACCAAAAAGTACAATCAAACGTTTTCTCCCCAACTGAAAAGGATTCCCTCTGCAAGGAAAAAGAAAAAACGGAGTAATGTTTCTGCGCCTGACGACTGGCACACTTCGTAGCCTGCGTTCGCTCCTTACTTACGAGAGAATAAAGAATGCAGGCATGTTATCGGATTAGCAAATGGAAGAAGAATAATGTCGACCGTATCGCTGACCAACGGGGAATGGCTTATATTTCGTTAGGCTCACTCCTATAGAACACCAGACAAGAGATTCGTCAATCCCATATAATAGCGAGGCGGACAAAAATCTCTCCCAAGCTCCAGTGAATAGTCAGTATGCGCACCAATTATAGTCATTAAGTTCGGTTGTTCGAGAAAGAAAAGAAAGGATAATCAGAGTCTCCCATAGGTCAGGCATTAACCGGTCAGCGGAAAAGTCCAAACACTCAGAGACAGCCTGCTCGTTCAGTCCCAGTATCTAGGAAAAGGTATTATCCCGCACTTTTTGATGAAAACCAGTAGTGAGTTAAAGCCGTCGTAGTTCACACGATGCTCTTGCTGTCCAACACTATAGATATTCTATAAATTATTAACAATAATATAGAGTATAGACTAATACTGCTTTACGCCGGAAGCGAGGTCAAGCTACAACTAATTTTTTTCTTGCTAACCTTGGAACAAGGGGTTTAATACAAGAAGGGGTCTCCTAATAATCGGAAACCAACCTTCAAGCTGCTAATACCAAAGGACATGCTCGAAGAAAGGAGCAGTCAGCGAGCGGGTGCGGTGTACAAAGCAAACGAGCGAAATAAATGTAGTGAGCAATAGAGCAAGCAGGAAAGTATCTGTCAAAGCAATTACAAAATTATCTCTGGGGAGAGCAAAGGCAGCAAAGAGAGCACTTAGACTATGTTAGACAAATCCGGGGATTATAAAGTACTCCCGGGCCTCATTTTTGTAGCTGTAATGGTGCGATCATTAGCAAAGCAAGGCATCAACTCAAGATTTCTTTAGTTGGGAGTGGTAGCTGACGATGCTTCATCCGTACAACAGGATGATGTGGGAAGCTCGATTAACCGAACATGGTTGTTATGTCTTACCCGGAGTTGGCGTTGGTGACAGAATGAAGTGAGGGGTGGGCCTTACACCCATATGATCTCTCCTTTGAGGCGGCTTAACATAAAAGCACATAAAGTAGACTCATTCTACGGGCATAACCTTTATCCTGTTCCGGGTTGAAGCATACGTAATCAGCCTTTATAAAATAAATCATCATTTGGCTTCCTTCGCAGCTTTTCTGCCTTAGATCGTAGGAAGACCCTTGATTGCACCTACCTTTTTTTCGGTTGGATTTTATCAGCAATTAGTCACACAGCTATCATTCCAACTAAAAAAGTCTTAAAACTCGATATCCTTTCAATGATATCAGCAGGATTTCAAACTTCTTGTTACGAAGCAAATTCCCGCCTTTATCAAGCAAGGTCTGGAAGAACCGTTGCTGGAAGCAGAGGATTTATCGACCAACGATATCGTCCGTGGTCTCACATAGCTTTTCTTTCACACAATTCGATTTAAGTAGGATTGAGAATCCTTTATCTTGCAGAATGTAGTGAAGGATGGACTTTACCCGCGCGATGGATCTTTTGAGCCGGACCTCTCTCTTAGCAAACAAGAAGAAAAAGAGAGGAGTTCCCCGGCAAACTGGAAAAAAGCCAGAATGGATGTGTCCCAGGTCTTGGAATAAGGAAATGAAGCTCGGAGGGGGGCATCAAAATCACCTGATCTGGCAAAAATGCCTAAGTTGTATTGTGCAAGGATTCCGGGCTCTTTATAATATAATAATAGGGCGAAGTTCTTATTGAAGGTGGAGAAATTCAAGCGGATGAAGAAGCAGCTTTAGCCGATTTCGTTAGAAATTGCTTTTTTGCTTGTGAACAAACCTTTTGAAATGAACTATTTTAATGAAACTTAAAAGCTTTTCAAGATGAATTTGTTAAAAGTAAGATTCTTTGGTTCATTTGCTTCGTGAACTGCTGCCTCCTAGGTTGAGTCTTCCTTAAATTCATCCTTCTAATATATGAGAGATAGAACAAGAGAATAAAGAGAAGAATGAATCGAGTCTTGTCCATATAGGACAATAAAATATCTAATCTAGGATCTTGTTCTTCCTCCTGCTCTGGTACTGCTTCAATCAGGGGTCAGATTTTTAAGCAAAGTAAGAAATATAGAATTCTTGAAACCTTTATACCCTGTAAAGTTAAATAAGCTTCGACCAATTTTTAAGAATAAGTTTTGGGTAGACATACTAGCCGGGTCGCCCGGAGAGCCCACTCTAGCAATTTAATTCGTATGCGAGATCTCATCTTCTCACTTGATAAACAGGGACCTGTCTATACAACAGTAGCAACTTCTACTGAAGCCACCGCTTGGACAAGACAATTGGAACTCGACAAGGGAAGCAGCGGAGCCCACTATTAATATAATATTATAATATAACATAGGGTGAAGCTTTTCCTTTTTCACGAGAACAGTAAAAGGGAAAACACTGTAGAAAGTTGGATCTTCTATATAGAGTTGGGTCCTATGTTTCGTAAAAGAAAGACGGATAGCAGACATATGTCTTCGAAGATACCGGCAAAGTAGTCAAAGGGTTTGCAGTCTTTCATTGATGTGGAAACGCGGATGAGACTTCATCAGCTGCTCCATTTATTGGCTCAATCAAAGAAAAGAAGCGAACTACCACTCATTCCCAACATCTCATACTGGTACCATCTCCCTCCTATAAGGGAGCCGCCGCTATACCAGTTCACGTCCAACGACTCTCAGTTCCAAGGGGGTGTCTATCGTCGGGGAGATTCAAAGGGTCTATCATCTTGACTATGTTCTATGTTATAGAATTATAGAAAGGCGGATCAGGCCTTCTTGACTTGATACTTGGCAGCGGTTAAGAAGAGAAGTTAACTTCTTTCAAGAAAGAGAGTAGAAGTAGGAAGAAAAAAAGAAGGAAGTCATCCAAGTTGGCAGAAGTAGCTTCGGCAGTGAGATCGGGTACGGATGGCTTGTACATCAGTGTAACTTCGAGAGTAAGGGGGGGTTTATACCTCGACTGCAAATGGGGTAACAGTCAATGGCTTCTCCGACGTTTTGAACGAATAAGAAAAGCAAATGCCTAAGGTAGAGTCGTACTCAGAGACCTTAGTGGTTTGTGGACCTAGGTCTAATGATCATACTTACTTAAATCGCTGACTGAGCAAAGGCCCCTTAATTTTAGAGCTTGCAGTTGGAAGAAAAGCGTGTATTCGCGAGAGTGCTCCCCTGACGCCGAAGACAAAGCTCTTATTATTGAAGAAGTTGATGGTGGTCAAGACGCGATTGATGAAGCAGCTGTTCATGAGTCAAGGAAAGAAATATAGTCAGAGCTTTGGAAGCGCTTTTGGTAGGTTCGGAAATTGAGTAAGGGTAAACCCCCTTCTTTAAAGAAAGGGCCCTTATGAGTAGGGATTATGAATGAGAGCATGAAATGGTTAGCGCTTTCCTTGCCTACGAATACTTGTTAAAATCATACGGTTTTAAGATAGAGCTCGGGACAATTCTATCATAATATCGGAAAAGCATCCAGGGAATTGCTTTCGAGCCAACCTAGCCGCTCTGCTCTAATCACTGCTCGTACGAGAAAGGTGGGAGGGTTCGTCCACATGGCTGCTTTAGAAAAAGGAAAGCTTAAGAATGCGCGCTTATATAACACCCTCTCCGTGGGGTCAGCTTCCTCTTCGAGCTATAAATAGCCTTGGCTTTCGGGTATACTTCAGCCTACTAAGAAATTCAAATATCGGATCTCAGTCTAAAGGCTTCTCAGGAGAGGAAGCGATAAAGAGAGCTGTTTACGGACGTGACAACAAGCAAGTGAATGCTTCCCTTTGTTACTGAAGAAATACAGGAGGTTTACCCAACCCTCAGTGGGGGCCCGCTATCCTACTAACGCACCTTAGACTTTTCCCAATCATTGTAACCAAGACCCATTCCTATGCGTGTTTAGTCATGATACGTCCTCGAGGAAGCCTACTTCACTTGATACTTGATTGGGCCAACCGTTCGCCGAGACAGAAGTTCACTTCCCATCCCAGCTAGCGATAAGGAGGCAAATAAAAAGGCAAAGTCCATCCTAAATAAGATTACTACATATTGGTCATCAAACTTACGGCCAATCGTGACAACCTGTTCACTTTACATCTTTCGTCCCGATCAGTGCTTTAAAGAAGCCTCTAAACATACTTTAGTACCCCCTACCTAAAAAGGGGGCGGCTTCTAGCCTTGAAACATGTACAGGATAAACGAAATGTTCCTTATAAACCATTAGTACCTCTCCAATCCAACGTATTACCCATAAAAAAACAGAACCGTTTTCTATAGACGCTTCTTCCGAGCAAAATCTTGCTTTGGTACCCCCGCAGTGGTCTGCCCCCCGGACATATTCTAGCGTGGCTCGCTTTTAACACTACTGGTACGACCCTTATTTTAAGAGGGCTTCCGCGCACAAACTGCTCTAGTACGCCCACCGAGTATGAAAGGCCTTTTACAGGACTCTACTAACAAGGAGAGGTAAATAACCTCGGTTCAATCGATAGCTCAAGTGGTTAGCTTGAAAAAAGGAAAGACGAGCGCTTCATTCTATACCAAAACGGGGATATTTCGCATGCAAGCTCTTGGAATAAGCCTATTGCTTTCTTTAAATTTGTCCACACGCGAGCAATAAAAGGCTGGACCCTTTGTCTCCTTAACGCGTTATAAAAGCAGGTACAAGAAATACTCGACTGTTAAGGAGAAGGAAATGATTCTAAAATAGTTGATTTAAAAACTAATTGCCTAAGATATGAACTTCTCCTTTTGATGAGCTGTCGTCGATAGGTTCGAGATCTCTCTTCTTTCCGGAAGACACAAAATTTGGCTGAAACGGGTGCAATTGCAATCGAGGTAGTTGACCCGACCGAAGCTATATTTGTTAAGCCGTAAAAGCTCTTTACGATGAAGCTGACTTGCTTGGCTCGATCAAAGCGGGAACTTTTGTACTCATATAATGATCACTTAAACTTTACTTGGATCCTGGCCTTGAATGAAGGGTATCCATATGCGTAAAATTTATCTTTTTATAGTTTTACAGTACGAGAGGTCGTACGCCTTTTGACGTCGCATGCATTATAAGCAGCGTTATAAGGAAAGGCTACGTTTCCTTGTTTGCATTCACGGATGAAACGTGCACAGCTACTGTTTCTCTTTGCGGAAACCTTGAGGATAGACCTCTCCGAGGGGCATACCATATAGAGGAGATTAAAACGATATACAAGGCAAAAGCCCTTACTTGAGTAAAGGACTTGCTCGTTAGCGTTTTTCCAAGAAACGTCCCTACCTTATTTTTTTATATTATAAATCTGGGCTCTTATGAACCTCTTTCAAGAGGAATGAGCGCAGCTTACGCTCTTTCGTAAGTTAACTCGGCTAGAGTAAACCTCTTCGCTGACCGCGCATAATGCTGTGTCAACGTCTGCTCCTATGCACGGTTTCGTCGAGAAAGCGGGCCCCCATCCTACAAAAAAGAAAGGACAAGCGGATTCTGAGGTGAAACTCATTACTTTGTTCACTTGAAAGCCCGGCCCAAGCTGGTTGGTTAACGCATTACCGGATCAAGATTAAGCTTTTGCTGGCTAAGACGTTTCATATCCTTCGCTCGCTTCTTAGGACTGAAGCGTGTTGTGTACTTTACTGAAAAAAAACCACGTTTTGATGTCCTCAGGTTATATAGGACTCACAAAAGCCCATATTCTCAAGATTCTCTTATACAGAAAACGCCGATGCGAACGTTTCGCATTACGAAGTGAGGCTAAGTAGTGCTCATACCTCTCCTTTATGACTGATTTAGCGGGACAGAGCATTCCTTCTTCGTTCGGGAAGAGTGTTTCCTTCTTGAATGCCTCGACCAGAATATCAGAAACGATAGTTACTCGAGCCGAGGGATCAGAGGAGGAAGCTTCCCGAAGAAAGCCTTAATTTATGAGATGAAGTGTTACGTCCGAACTAGTCTCTACTCCACAATGACAGAGGGAATTAATACCTGACGAAGGTCAATTTCTATTACTTAAGAGGTTGACTCCCTTGTATCTTCATTTAATAGATTTGATAAATTGTTTAAAGTTGCGCTCTGAAACTGCCTTGAAAGACCGCCATTTAACTGGCTCTTAGACTTTATGCTGAATCAACGTTGGTTGGTTTATTATAAGAAAGGAACTGTCCAACCCTAGAGCGTACCCATACGTAAGATCTTAGACTAGCTTGTTCAACCTCAGAAAAGAATCTAAGAATGAGAAAAAAGAGTGCAGTTACTTACTAAGAAAGCGACCTTAACGAAAGAGATTCGCTGGCTTAAAAGCAGGATCAAACTATGCATCTGAATATACTGCTGAATTTGCAGTTGACAACCTCCTTCTTATGGAGCAAAAGGAACTTCTTCCTATCCTGTCTCAGCGGAAAGGTACCTGCCTAGAGTCTATGTGATTGAAGTCCGACCCTTTACAAAAAAAGGACCCAACTAAGTTCCCACTGGACCTGGAAGAACAGAAGGTCCGCGATCCGATCTCCCGCATAGATTCTCAATCAATATGCGTTGAGTGGAAAATACTGTACAGGTCTTGAAACAGAGGTCAAATACTTCACTTTCCTATTAATTAAAGGGTATAACCAATGAGGTCCGGGGGGCATAGGCTTTGCTTTTCTTCTTTTCTCCTTAACCCACGAACTCATGAACCAACATGCCAAGGATTCCGCGCAGCCTGGTAGTCTTTGTCTGCCTCAAGTGCCCTTGTTTGGGAGTCTTTTCCCCGTCCAATATAATTTAATCGCGAGCCTGCTCTTAAGTAACCTGTTTTGACATCAAACTCAGCTTTTCAAAAGCGGACCCTTTATGTTTTTATTTTATAATAAGATTTACCAGTGGAACCCTACTAGGGCTGGAACAGCGAAAGTCCCTGTTTTATGAGCCGGGGGGTTTCGTAGCCCGTGTCCCCATAAGAGAAAGATTCTCCTAAAAAAATTTCCTGAAACGGTGGAACGAGCGGTGCGAGCAGGCGCAGCTTTTCAAAGGTTAACGAGCAGTACTTCTTAGAATTAAAAAAGCGTTTCGGAAACAGGTTCCCCTGCTTAGTTGAGGCAGCTCCTTCTTTGGCGAGCGAGGGGAAGTCTGCTGTCCCAGTTGGCCCCGACTGCACTACATCGAATGGCATCGGCTCCCCCTCCCCCCCCAGCCTTGGGAGTTACTCTCTTCCTTTTCTTGACCTTATCCCTATAATTATAGTAGATTAAAATGCATTCCTAAGAGAAGGCTACTTTATGTGTGGAACGCGCGAAGGCGGCGGTGCATCGGTACTTCGCGGCCTGGGAAGACTCGGAAACACCCGAAGTTGGTAAACAACGATGGGTGTAGTTACGATAGGATAGGGACAGAAGCGGGATCATTAGCAGTTTCAATTTCTCCTTTCTTTTCTTTGCAAGCGAGCCAGCTTCCTCTTTTGCGCTAGCTGGCAGCTTAGGTCAATCGGCCCGATGCCTGTCATTTCCTTTGAAAAGAACCCTCACCTATTTATTTGAAAACACAGATGAAGAAAAGGATCAAGCATTGGACTTGGACAAGGGAGTCAAGTCCCTGTTTTGTTGGGGAAAGATTCGCACGTGTCTGGCTTTGATGAAGAAAGTGCCGTGGCGCAGAAATGCCCTCTATCGTATTAAAATATGAGCTAAGCTAGAACTATCGTTTGTGAAGGAAGATAATGATATTATCCCCTAATCATAGAAACCTTTCACCCTAAATCTCCGTATCGATCCCGGGCAAGGGAATGCCCTCTCGAGAAGAACGGGGGGATTGGTCCCAAAGTGACCCTTAAGCAAGCTCATTTTGCTCTAATCTCAAAAGAAAAGGTAGAGCCGGGATAAACCTTCTTACTCGAAAGCCACGCGTACTTCTACTTGCCAACAAACTTGTTGCATTCTCATTACTTTACTTTGCTCGCTACATTCATTTCGCCTGTTCGCTCGCCAACATCCAGCTCACTCCCTAGATTGCGCTTGCTTAGTATCTTTCTTACTTAACTTGTATGTGAACCAGTAAACTTCACCCGTGAATGCCATGCCGAGGGCCTATCCTTTCGTCTTCGTAGAAGGAAGAGCTAGTTCCCCTTCGTAACCTACGCTCGTAACATCTTTTAGAACCGTGCTGACATCTTTTGTTCCCTACGAATTCAAAGAAAACAGGGGACCACCCGGCCGACTCTTTGAATTACGATCTCATTCTAATCCTCTCCTTCTTTGGCTCGAAAGGGCTTATTAGGAGGGGAAAGCCAGAGCTGCTTCTGACTGGTTAAATGAAACAAATTTACTTGCCCTCCTTGATTGGTCATAATGGCCAGGTAAATTGACTTCCTTTACCGATTGGGTGAACAGGTATGTGAGCAACGGATAGGTTGGCTGACTTTCTACGTCAGCAAGTTTGCATTGTAGAAAGGAAAAAAGATTCGCTAGCCACAGCCGAGCTTCAGAGAAATATCCCAAGAAGCGGGGCTTCGCGCCCGCTGCGCCTTTCAGCAAGAATGAATGAACGAGCGAGTGAAGCGAAACGAGTTTTAAGCAAACCCCCCTTACTTGACCCAGCACTCAGCTTGTTACCTTATAATAGAAAGCATTTTGTGCAATCATCCATTTTTATATTCTTAATGTGCGGTGTGTCACTATTTGGGGACTTGCATGTGTTACGCACCAATCTAGAGCAGGTATTCAACCCAATTAATATTAGATTAATTGTATTATTAAGCTTAAAC
>JAYMSE010000090.1:0-14514 GCA_036897945.1 Silene undulata | reverse complement strand
AGTTGGGAGAGTTGAAGAAGCAGTTGAATGAGTTTCTAGAGAAGGGATACATTAGACCTAGTGTATCGCCTTGGGGTGCTCCAGTTTTTTGTAAAGAAGAAGGATGGCAGATTGAGGTTGTGCATCGACTACAGAGACTTGAACCATGTCACGGTGAAGAACATGTATCCTTTGCCGAAGATTGGTGATCTGTTTGACCAGTTGAGTGGGGTCGGGGTGTTTTCAATGATCGATCTAAAGTCGGGGTACCATCAGCTGAGGATTCGGGATAAGGACATACCTAAGACAGCTTTTCGATCACGGTATGGTCACTATGAGTATGTGGTGATGCCGTTTGGGTTGACTAATGCGCCAGCGGTGTTCATGGATTAGATGTATCGGGTTTTCAGCCAGTTCTTGGATTGGAACGTGGTGGTGTTTATCGATGATATCTTAGTCTATTCTAAGACTAGGAAGGAGCACGAGGAGCATTTGAGGCAAGTGTTGCAAACCTTGCGCGCTAACCAAATTTATGCTAAGCCATCCATGTGTGAGTTTTGGTTAGAGAAGGTGGCTTTTCTGGGCCATGTGATTTCCAAGGAAGGAGTAGTTGTGGATCCCAACAAGCTAAAAGCAGTGTCAGACTAGGAAGCACCGAACAATGTTGCTGAAATTTGGAGTTTCTTGGGTTTGGCTGGGTATTATAGGAGGTTCGTGAAAGATTTCTCAAAGATAGCTCGGCCTATGACAGCTTTGATGAGAAAGGAGAACATATTTCGCTGGGATGAGAGTTGTGAGACGGTGTTTCAAACTTTAAAGGAGCGTTTGACTACAGCTCCTGTCTTAGCTTTGCCAGAGGGAAGTGAGAACTTTGAGGTATATGCAGATGCTTCAAAGAATGGCCTGGGTTGTATTTTGATGCAGAATGGGAAGGTCATTACCTATGCTTCGAGGCAATTGAAGTCTTATGAGAAGAACTACGCTACTCAAGATTTGGAATTAGGTGTAGTTGTATTTGCTCTGAAGATTTGGAGGCATTATCTTTATGGGGAAACCTTTAAGGTGTTTTCAGATCACAAGAGTTTGAAGTACATCTATACCCAGAAGGAGCTGAATATGCGTCAGAGGAGGTGGATGGAGCTTATAGGTGACTATGACATGGAGATTATCTACTATGAAGGGAAGGCTAATGTGGTAGCTGATGCGTTGAGTAGAAAGAGTGTGCATTCTTTATCCACTGCCTTGTTACTAATGAAGTTTAAGGATGAGGTGACTAAGATGGGGATCCATATGATTCGGAAAGGGGATGCTCTTGAGGATTTGACAGTTGAAGCCGAGCTTTATGATGAGATCAAGAATAAGCAAGCTTTTGATCCAAAGATTTAGGAGTGGAGAGCTAGAGTGGAAAAGGGAACAGTCTCGAGGTTCTCTATTCATGCAGATGGGAATGTTAGGTTCGATGGAAGGTGGTGCGTGCCTAATGATGTGGAGCTGGGGAAGATGATTATGACAGAGGCTAATTGCACTCCATATTCAGTGCATCCAGGAGGTGACAAGCTCTATAAATATCTAAAGAAGACGTTTTGGTGGCCTTGATTGAAAATGGAGACAACTGAGTTCGTGGCTAGATGTTTGACTTGTCAAAGGGTCAAAGGGGAACAACGAAGTCCGCAGGGTAAGATTCAGTCTCTTGAGGTACCTGAGTGGAAATGGGAGTCTATTTCTATGGACTTTATTGTGGGCTTACCAAGGATTCAACAGGGTAACAATATGATTTGGGTGATAGTGGATCGACTGAAAAAGTCAGCTCATTTTATTCCAATGAAAGATACATGGAGTAAGATGCAGTTGGTAATGGGTAAAGGAAGAATGTTGTGAGATTGCATGGGTACTGAAAAACATTGTGTCTGATCGGGATACAAGGTTTATATCCAGATTTTGGCAGGAGTTGCAGGAGTTGATGAGAACTACCTTAAAGATGAGTACGACTTTTCATCCTGCGAAAGATGGACAGACTGAGAGAACCATTAAGACTGTGGGGGACATGTTGAAGGCTTGTGTGATGGAGTTCGGTGGTAGATGGGAAGATAAGCTGGATTTGACTGATTTCTCATACAACAACGGCTTTCACACCATTATTGGGATGACAACTTTCGAGGCTTTGTATGGGAGGAGGTGTAGGAGTCCTATATGTTGGTATGATTGTGAAGAGGTTGTGGTTTTGGGCGACAGATGGTGCAGGATATGATTGAGCAGGTACGGTTGATCAGACAGAATATGAACGCAGCTCAGGATCGGCAAAAAAGCTATGCCGATTTGCATCGCAGGGACGGCACCGCAGCACCACCCACCAAATAGCCGGACCGTAGTCCGTAAAACAGGTACTCAGGACACACCCGTGGTACGGAGCCCGGGCGCTAACCGGACCCCTGCCAGGCGTCGTGACACCGCACGAGCCCCTCCATACTCAAGTCATTAACATGTACGTCCCTCTTGGAGTGGGAAGCTCCAAGAGGCGATCCAAGCGTAAAACGGTCTCCCGACCCTTCTTACGTCTCCTCAACCACCATATATCACCACCACAACTTCATCAACAACCTCCAACATTCACCATAATCACATATGTCACAGGATACATACAAATGCCAAATATAAAGCTTTCACATAAATTACGATTAGCCAATCATGCCTTATATTCAATTTTCTCCATTTACATATTATAATGCAAACCTAATAACAACATGAAACCAACACCCATGATCCCTTTTGTCGTGCCATGACAGAATCTCAACAATGATTACACCAAAAATTATCCACTAATCATGTTATAATGCAACCTAAGACCAACAACAATAAAAATGACATATGTAAACACATGAACAACATTCATATTACCAAAATCGAGTAGGAAAAATCTTACCTTTAAAAATACTCCAATTAGCACAAGCAAGTACACTAATCCTCCTCTAAGAAGCCACATTCTACAATTAATCAAGTAATGTCTATCACAAACATGTCCTACAACAATTAATACATATAATTGCTTATTACTACTATTTAATTCTATAAATCCTTAATTAATATACCAAAATAACAAAACCCCCAAATATCCTCATTTCTAGGGTTACCACAAATTAAAAGGAAGAGAAAAGGATAAGCAACTACTTATAAATGTAAAGAAATGAGAAAGGTTGAAACTTGAACACTAAATCTTCAAGATAAGGCAAGATTTCTAAAGGATAAGGTTGTTGGGATGTTTGAGAGGGTTTTGAAAGGTAGAGAGGGGGTTGGAAATGTTTAGGGTTGTATAATGAAAGGAAAAATCTGAAAAGGAAACTTATATAGCAAGGTACAACACACGGAGCCCAACACATAAAAATAGCTCTAGACCCGTACTCTCGGTCGAGTGTACAAAGGCACTCGGTCGAGTGCACCAGCCACTCGGTCGAGTGGCCACTATCAGGACCTAGTACAATTCCCAGAGGGCACTCAGTCCGTATACACGGTCGAGTGAGGCTCCACTCAGTCGAGTACTCAGTTGTACTCGTCCGAGTGCACTACTAGAAATTACGGGGTATTACATGTGCACATTTATAATACTCAAGAAAGGCATTTTGGATGTCTTGAGGATTGGAACAGTCATTGCCCATCCTATCTTTAATGTGAATAACCTGGTTTTTTATTTTTCTTCTTTTAATTACACCATGAAAATACTTAGTGTTAGAATTCCCTTCTTTAATCCATGCTACTTTAGCTTTTTGTCTCAAGAAGCTATCAGAGGCCATTTGTAATTTTGAGAGCTTGTCTTTCTTTTTCTATCCTGTCATAACTTAAGTTATCGGCACCAAGCTACTCTTGAATGTTTTCCATATTTTTCAGAGCAATTATAGCAGAGGTCTCAAAATTAGAGAAGTGCTCCTTATTAAAATTCTTAAATGTTTTTTTTATACTCTTCAGCTTTACACCACCTGATACATCTTGGTACCTGGGCAACTACTACTCCACCAGTTTTGAAGGTTGGGAAGGAAAAGAGGAGATGCCTCCCATATATTGAAATATTTAAATGGCTTTATAGTATTAGCAACCAGACTCTTACTCTTCAAAATACAAGGAGGGTGATTAAAATCCTCTTCAGGCAACAAGTGAGCATACATTTCCACCTAATTCACCCATTCACTATTAACTAGTACTCTATTCAATTTGGTATAGACTCTAGTAGCAACCTCTTGCTTATTCCTTGTGAAGATGGAGTTCATAACAACACTATCCACCAAACCACATCCATTTATAAAGTTCTTGAAATCATCAATTTCAGCATAGCTATTATTTTCACCCAGCATTTCTGTTGGAGATAAGACATAGTTGAAGTCTCCACAAATAATCCAAGGTCCGGAAATATTACTAGCTAAGTGCAACAGTTGATTCCAAAGCTCAACTATCTCATGTAAGGCATTAAAAGCATAAACCATACTGAGATGAAAGCAGATATTAGGGGATATTTCAGATACTTTTATATGTATGCATAGAGAGATATAATATTCAAAATCAACATGATGGAGAATACAAAGCTATGCATTCTCTACCACCTGGTGGAAAATACTACCACTTGTCTCAATACCAACTTTGGGAGTTAAAGATATGTTTAAGGTTTCTAAGAAAGTATTATGACAAAATTTATGAGAACTAAAACCACCATCCATTAGTTCTTGCCTGCTAAATCGTATGATAGGCCTTGCAGGAGTTTGTCCCATGTAGTATGAGCCATTCTTATGCCAAACCAGTGGTGTTTTAAGAGGAATATCCACAGGTACCTTAGGAGGAGAGGTAGGAAGGATAATGGAAGTAGAGCTAGCAACAATGAGTTTAGTTATAGGATTTGGTTTCAAAACAGCCATAACTACCTTCTTCATAGGTGGAGATAGTTTCTTCCCCTTAGTTCTCTTGCACTCCTCAGTGGTATGGCCAAAAACTTTACAAGCACTACATATCACAAGTTTCCACTTGTATTCAATAGGTAGAGTAACAAAACACCTTATGTCGTCCAAAAAATTTACAGTTACAGGGAGATGTTGACCAATCTTAATATCAATTATAGAACGAGCAAAAACTAACCTTGTTTTATCAGCAGTAGTACCATCACTTTGTACATTCTCCTACTAATCTAGCAATCTTAAACAGAAAAAAATTTCACATCATGCTTAATCAATTCAATA
The DNA here is from genome assembly GCA_036897945.1 of Silene undulata. Taxonomy (NCBI): domain Eukaryota; kingdom Viridiplantae; phylum Streptophyta; class Magnoliopsida; order Caryophyllales; family Caryophyllaceae; genus Silene; species Silene undulata. Next base: position 9,322 of record JAYMSE010000090.1, on the reverse strand, counting down.
TTCTCATTCCAATTTTTAATAACTAATGGTTTGTTATAAAACAGAACATGTCTCTGTTTAAGAACAAGTTCCTTTGCAGGGCCAGATTTAAAACGAACCAAAATACTCCATTTGGGAGGAAAGTGAGTTTATCTACCTCATTCGTGGCCCAGATACAGTGGATAAAATCTTCACTATCTCCCATGGTGGATTAGCACCCGGGATATAACAGGTGACCGAAAGGTTAGAGTAGGAAAATGAGAAGAAAAAGGTTAGACTAGGAAAAGGCATCCTTAACTTATATGTTTAAGATCGTTGTTCGACTAGTATAGGCGTCAGTTTTACATCATGAGATATATTTGTTGTGAAGGGTATGTTTTAGAACAATTTTGAAGCTGATTTGAGTGGTTGTTTTTTTTAATGTGCAAAGGTTATTTTTTTACGGGTCAAGTTTTATTGCGACTATGTAAAGGATGGTGCAGGCTTTCATGGGGTGGCCAGAGTGGAGAGGTAGTGGTTGTCTAGTGGTGTAAGATAGCTCGATTGGGGGTAGAACATGATGGTAAAAAAAATGTTTTTGATAGGAATATTTTTTTCTAGGTGGCTATTTTGTGGAGTAATTCAAAGGTTGCTCTATCTAGGGGTGATGCAGACGGAAGGTGTTTATGTTAGTTTTTTATATGGGTTATCGGATTGTATAAGACTGGTTTTTTTTGTGGCGGTGTTTGAGGTGGTTAGGAGTTGTTGAATATGAGGTTAAAAAGGCTAATTGATCTTTGTTTCAAGCAAAAGAAAAGTTGTTGCGTTGTGGTTTTGGGGATGTTGTTTTTAAGGGTTACTTCGTGTTGTGAACTGGATATTAATGGGTGATGTTAGGAGGCATGAATGGTGGTGTGGGGGGTATATATAGGACAAGAGAGAGGTGTAAATGTTAAAGTTTAGAGGGTGTATGGCGTTCGTGTTTAGGGTGATAAGGCTTCTACGGGTTAGGACTAGGGTTTTGCTTGGGTTGCTAGCTAGGCGATTAAGATGAGGGCTTTGTGTATTTGGGTAGAAAGTGTGGGTAGAAGGTGTCAGCAAGTTTGAGGCTGCATTAGGTTGCGGGCTAGGAGCAAGGAATGTGCTTCGATTGGGGTTTGAAGTAAGCGTGTTGGGTTTTGATGAGGTAGGGCGTGTCGACATGAGTTGAACAAAAGTAGGATAGGTTTGGGTTAGATTTGCATGGGGATTGAAGGGAGCCGGGTTTAGCAAGGAGCGAGGGATGATGCGGGTAGTTTCACGCAAAATGAATCGTAAACGAATACCGAAAGGAGGTTGGAAGTGCCGGGAAAGTACAAGAGATCTGAATGGAAAGAATAGGCGCGAATTCGATTTAAAGAATAAACACGAGATTTAAAATGAATATCAAATAAACTTAATTTTTTGAAATATATTTTAAATTAATTTATATCTTTTTGTCAACCCTGAATTTCTCAAAATAAATGCTGAACTTAAAATCATTAAAATAATTAAAATTTAATAAAAACCCATCGTATTCTGAGTAAATATATTAATCGATATTCACTGATTAGAAGTCGATTTCAATCTCTCAACCTAACCTCTTAGCATGCTTGCATCCTATCATCATCGGGCGGTGGTCGGGAGTTGCAAAAACGAGTATCACTACATATATGGATATCACACAACCCCACCATATCAACGCTCTCTCTTTTCCTGCAACAAACCCAAAACCCTAACCTAGCAGTCGGCCTCCATAAATAGTTCTCGAAAAAGTAACCAAACTCCTGAAGCACCACACCATTCCACGAAGCCTATCCTGACCAATATATGAGGTTTGATAATATTAGAGTTTTTTATGTTTAAATGTTTCGTAATATTTTCACTTATAATTTTATAAACATAATTGTATTTGGATGTTATCATGCATCTAATGTTTCCTTTAAAATATTTACTCTCAATTTCTATCACTGGTTTTCTTAATTGGTTTTCTTAATGTAAATAAGTTCAATTTGAGTTTAAATTTGATTGATATTTTTTTAAAAAAATATTCTTTTAAAATCATAGATCTAGTATATTTAATGCTTTAAAGTTTTTTTAAATATGTTGCTTTTTTGGTAAAAAAAAAAAGTTGCTTTAGTAATATTTATTTATTTGTAATAATCAGATTATATACTCATATCTTACTTCATGCTTCTGGTAATTGTGAATTTGTGATTGGTAGGGAAAAGAGAGAAGGTAACTAATTCACTGCATCAAACGTGGGTGGCTTGTTAGAGATTCATAAACCGTTTTTTCAAACCTTTTATATATATTACATGAATTTTATTATTAATCATGAATTTTACTTAGAGTCCCTATTTTATTGTACACTCTTTATTTCTTTAAGTAATGTATTTAAAGGATTACATAGGATGGGTCAGGAGTAAATTATGAATATAAGTTACGTTGATCAGCTATTCAACTTCCATATTTAGAAGATCACATAGAACGAATAAGGGGAAGTTATGGTAAAATATATGGATAGTGTAATTAGCATTAATATCAAAATGTGATTGTGTTCACACTAACAAACACAGTATAAAAAAGGAAGACTAGGAAAATGCACCTATCAATTCCTACTGACAAATATTAATACATTAAACTCCATCACGCATATTATCTGCGACGGCAAAGAAGATAAGTACGAAGATGAAGATGAAGATGATGAGAATGACAAGTTTAGTACTTCTTATACTTTTATTCTGTTCTCCACTTAAATTAATCTGTGGAAATTCTACTTCAGAAGAAGACCCAAAAGACCCCTTTATAATTGGATTGGGTGAATATGCCATCAAAATTCATAACAGGAAAGAAGAAGCACCATTTCCATTGCACTTCATTAGTGTCACTAAGGCTAGATTGACCTACCTTGGAGATGGGTCGGAGTATATTAAATCAAGAATGTATAATCTCACTATTTCCGCCAAACATCATGCGAGTTCATGTATTTTCGATGCCGTCGTTTCCTTTTTACCGTTAAATAGAGGGCTTGACTCATTTAAGCTTGATCCTGGAACTTCTTGTCCTTGATTTTGTATGCTTTGACTTTCGTTGTCTAATAAAGAAATAATTTTCGATGATTACCACCGTGCATATTTGATTTTTGGGATATTCTACGATGTACCCTCAAGTTTTTCGGTTTTCTATGGTGTACCCCTATATTTTTGAAATTTTATGGTGTACCCCTGAACTCTATACATTAGTCTATACAATGACCTTATTTGTTGTCTTTAATATGTTAGTTTACTAATTGATCTATTAAATCGTTTATTCCATTCCAATTACTCGATAACCTACTCATTTAGTTATTAATTCGCCGAATTACCATAACCCACCAAATAGTATACGAATCTAACCAAAATTTCATCAAATCTCCATTATCATTTCATGAATCATAACTGAGTTTTTTTAATAATAGTTTGTGTTTATTAAAAGTGATTTGTGATGTTTTTCACATGGTGATACAAAATTAATAAGCCAAATTAAACGTCAAAATACGGTTGTTTGATAGTGATAAAGTTAACGGAGAAATAAGAAGGTCATGATAGAGAAATAACTAAGAAGTTTAGGGGTACAATGTAGAATATAAAAAATTTAAGTGTACAACATAGAAAACCGAAAAACTCGAGGATACACCGTAGAATATCCCTTGATTTTTTTTTTTTGACAACAATAAACTTTCATAAATAAAAGGCCATTTAGCATATTACTACCTAATAAGTCTAAAATTTTGCATATTACTACCTAATAAGTTCAATTATGCAGATTACAACCTAGAAAGTCTAATTCCTTCCATGGTTGCTACCAACTCGCCGGAATATACCAAATGCTGCTAGATTGCTTGTTTCCCTCCTCTTTTTTCAAATTAAAACACTTACATTTCCTATACTACCCTTCCTCTAATTTCTAATTAAACCCCCCATTTCTTTATCTCTTTCTTTTCAATTTCAAAAACTCCAAAACTTAATCTCCTTCAATCTTCTTCTCCCCCATTTGCGTCTCCTTCACTCCGGCCCTAGCTTGTAAAGGTAATATTACTCTCCTCCATTCCTATTTTATTTTACCTAAATTCTAAAAATCTCGAGTTCATGCTATTAGCAGTTTCGGTTTTTTGCTCTTTAATTTGTTTCTTGATTTTTGTTTTTGTTGATTTGTAAGATGTCTTCAAGAGTCTCTCAAGGGTCCACTCCAATGACTTGTCACTGTAGAAAGTCCCTAGCTTTGGTGAGGTCATGGACATCAACTAACCCAGGAAGAAGGTTCTTAGCTTGTAATGACTATGACCATTCAACTGGTAGGCGTGGATGTTCATTTTTCAGGTGGTATGATGGGGGACAAACTGCCTGGCAAAGAGAAATCAACAATGACTTGCTTGTGGACAATAGGACAATGACAGGAAGATTATCAGTTTTATAAGGAAAATTGAAGAATTGTGGTGTTGGGAAGAAATCAGAAACCTGCAAATGGAGTGGAATTACTTTGGTCGTTGTTTTCGTGGTTATGATTGTTGTCTTTATCATGTATTAATTTAGTATGTAATTGTTTTGGTGCTTAGTTTAGTATGTAATTGTAATGTAAGGATAATGTGTTCTTGAATATTGTTGATGAATGCAAAAGGAATGTTGGAGTTATAAAATGTCTTCTGAATTTTTTCCATTTCAATTTCATTGTCACCAAAATAGCCAACTCTAAATGGCTGATGTTACAATTTTCATCTCAAAATCTAACTTAATTGTACTACATTTAAACTTAAGCAAACAAAATGGGGACTGTAAATGGCTGCCACTGTCACCCCTAAAGACTCAACTACCCTGACTTTGCTGGGTTTGAGGGGCACTGCTAGATGATGCTATGACAGCTGTCTGACCTGCCTGTATTCTCTGCCTCTTCTCCCTGGCAAGCACAGCCCATAGTGAGGTTGACTTTGGCCTGCCTCCCTTGTCTTTTTATTGTGCAGGTGCAAGAGCATTCTTGCAGGTGCTCCTATTATGGCCCAAATGTCCACAATTACTACATTTATTAGGTCTCTTAATCCTCTTAACATAATTTCTCTTCTTCCCCTTTCCTTCATCTGGTTCCTTCCTTCGTTTCTTCTGAGATGGTCTTCCTGGCAGCCTTCTAAATGATGGAGGATCTGGTTATGGATTGTCTGTTCTGTCCCACAGTTTTGGACCTGGCATAGGGTTAATGATTGGCTCATATGCCAACTGGTACACAGCTTTTGAGTACATAACATCCACGTATTTTTGAGGATCTCCTCTTTGCTTCAATATGCAGGCATAAGCATGAACACAAGGGATACCTGTTAACTGCCAGTGATTGCAAGAGCACACTCTGTCTTGAGATTGACATCATGTCTGTCTGACATGTACTCAACTTCCCATTTATCAAAAATTGCACCAAAGCACCTGCAGTACCTTGACTGATCTTGAGCCCATTTGAAGTACTTGATCACAAAAGGCATATTCAAACCCTTATACTTTGTGATTCCTTCCCTCTTCTCACAATTCCTCAACATGATATATCTTCTAATCCATTCCATCTGTGTTAGTATTGGCTTATCCCTTGCCTCCTTTAACACAGAATTAAAGGTCTCACACATGTTGTTCAATAACATGTCAGATTTTGCCGTGAATGTGAAAGCATGCCTAGACCAGCACTCAGGTGGTATGGCAGCTAGGTACTCACGAGCTTCATGCTTCAAATCCTTTATTTTTTTCATGTGTGCTATGAATTCATTCTACATAGCATTAACCAATAAAAGGCAGATTTCACAATACAATAAAAAAACCAGTTTGGACAATTAAAAAACAGAATTCACCATGAACAGAAGCAAAAACATAATTCACATTACCTTAGTTTTTGACTTGGCTGCCTCCCAGAAGCTCTCTTTAAATGCCATACCAGTAAAATGTAACTTGAAGTTTGCCCAGACATGCCTCACACAGAACGTGATTGAAGCTTTAGGGGTGACAGTGGAGAAGGCTTCTATCAAACCCTACAAAAACAGAATTCACAGATTAGAATTCACAAATTAGAGTGCACCAAAAACAAGAACGGAAAATGAAAAAGAAAATAAGAATGCATCTTACCTTCTGCCTGTCAGACATGAAAGTCAGTCCCTCCCCTTCTGGCTTATCTCTTCCCACATCATTTAAAAGAAAAACTAGGAACCATCTCCAGGAGGCAGTGTTCTCAACCTCTACAACTGCCCAAGCTATTGGGTAGATGTTGTTATTACCATCTTTCCCTACAGCCACCAAGCACATGCCAGGATATGGCCCCTTCAAGTGACAGCCATCCACCCCAATTATTGGCCTGCAGCCTCTGACAAACCCCTGCTTACAAGGCTCGAGGCAGACATACATCCTTTGGAATATGGGGATAGGCCTCTCCACAGTTTCACACAGTATATGTACACTTGATCCAGGATTGTATTTAACAATCACATCAGCATAATCATACACTCTTTTGTACTCCTCTGACCCATTTCCATGAATTAACAACTTAGGCCTAGCCCTAGCTCTCCACAACTTGCTGTAGCTAACTTCAACCAGGAGATCTTTATATACTTGATCTTTAAATTCCTTCAGTTTCCAAGATGGTGTAATCCTCCAATCCTCTAAATACATATTAGCCAAAAACTCAGATGTTACCTGCCTACTATAGGTACTAAATGCACAACTATGTTCCAATTCCATAGTCTTTATTTGCATTGCATCCCTTGCCTTATTGATATGAGCATAAACTTTGAACAAGCACTTATCAGGATTATTGCAAGTGCAAGCCTTCACCTTTAACCTAGATCTGTCCCACTCACAGTCACACGTATTCACACAATAAATAGTTAATTTCTTCCTACCATTATGTAAGTAGAAGAAATCATAACCATTTTCAATGGCATGCTTCTTTAATGCCAACCTCAGATCCACCACTGATGGGAATTTCAACCCTTGTTTCAACACAATCTTCTTCTTGAAATCAACTTCAGGGTTAAATACAGGATTTAGATCTACCTCTACTTCTGCATCAGAACCATGAAGACTCCTCAACTCTTCTGATTCTCCATCACTTTCATTCTCTAACCTAACAACTAAGTTATCAACTCCAAATAAACCAGTACTTTTGGAAGGAAGAATTACTGTATTATTTGGAGTATCTTCCTCTGTTTCAACCTCATCTCCTGTTGAACTTTCAGATCTGAATTCATTCAAGCTATTTCTAAGGGAATTAATCAAACCTTCAAGATTCCCTTCCTGGAACAACTCTTCACCCACACCCCTATCCTCTTCAGTTACCTCAAAATGGTCTTCAAAATCACTACCATCAGAACTAGAGGAGAAGTCCTCAACTACTTCCTCATTCTCCTCATTCTCAAATTCCTCAACTGCCTGAGCCTTTCTTCTCATAGGCAACTTACTCGCCCTACCAGATGTCCTCACATGAGGATTGCGTGGCAAAATATTTAGTGGTAGTATAATTTCTGGAGATGAAAACTGAAGGGACTTGCTTACTAGGGATCTTGGTTCTTTGTTTTGTGAGGTCTTTTCTGAAGTTTTTTGTGAGGTTGGAGCTGGAATATGCCCTCTGGGGCTTCTTCTTAAAGGGGTAGGGGATAAAATGGAGCTGTTTTTTTGTTTTTTAACAGCTGTGGGGACCACATCTTCACTCAAAAACTGTCTAAGCATTAGATTCTTTGTCCTTGGTGACAATGGGCTCACATTAAGAGGTGTAGGTTCCACTTTGTCAGGTAGCTCTATCACCCACACACTAACAATACCAAATGCATCCCTACTCTCCAACAACATTGTCATATCAGCTTCACTTAACAATCTCCTTCTCCCATTATTGAGGTTTCTCCCACGCAATTTATACCAAACCTCAAAGCTTTCATTTCCTACAATCTTCCTTGCCTTCTCCATTATCTCGAAAAAGCTAATATCACTAAGCCCAGGATCTAACAACAATCCCCCACCCACATAATCAGTCTTCCCCTTCTTCCATACAAAATTACCACCATGGTAATATCTCATACAAAGTCCCATCCTACAATGGAACCGCACGACATTTATTACCCAGAAAAATTCACATTATTTTAAACTACAAAAATTACCCAGACAAAACCCCAAAATTACCACCACTGATGATGATCAAATGCCGCAAATATGAAATAGCAAAAATGAAATAGCAAAAATGAAATTCAATAACAATGGAGATCATACAATGGAACCGCAAAGAAAAAAAAATCAACAACAATTATTAAAACCCTAAACCCGGGAAAATCCCCAAAAAACAACAATGGGATTAATGAAATAGCAGTGATGATGTTGAAATGCAACAATTAGAAAACAAAAGAAACAATAAAAAAATTAACAAATACTAACTTCAATGTTCAGATTTTGATCAGTTGGCCGAGGTACTTGTTGCGTTGAAATTGAAGCTTGTGATGGAGGATTTTGGATGAAAATAGAAGTAGGGTAAAGAATGGAGTTAATGCCAGTGTAAATGAAAAAGTTGGGGGAGTAATTTGAAGGGAGGGTATTAATGTCATTAAACATATGCATTTAAACACTCAGGGCACCTTTCCTTGCCTTCAGTGGGTTTGACGTCAAAAAAGTCACAAACTGAGTAATTAAGTGTAGGTTTAGGTAGTAAGTTGCATAATTAAGGATATTAGGTAGTAACATGAAAATTTTGGAACTTATTAGGTAGTAATTTGCCATATTGAAAAATAAGATGATGTATTTCTTATTTAGTATTTTATTTGTACCACATTGAAAAATAATGCAGATGTGGTGAATAAATTACATATAAATAGTAGAATTGTCCCACATCGAAAAATTAGCATAAGATGGGTGATTCTATAATTATAAATACGAGAAATCATTGGAATTAAGGCATCAACCCAAAATAATTTTAGTCTCTTAAGTATTGTCTTAGAGAGCTCTTATGAGTTTGTATCATTTTCTCCACAATATGATATAATTTTCTATATTATATTCAAGTGATGATGTTTATAATTTTTATTTATAAAAAACACTCATTCATTTCACTTGACAAAAAGTATCGTAACAAAAAAAAATGAAAATTATACAATTAGATTCGTGATAAAAAAAAAATGTCATCATTAGAGTATATGTTTCATATAATTTGCTATATTAATTATGATAAAAAAAAATACATACGGATATTAATAGATAATATAGTGTTTGTTCATTATCAAATAAGGTTGGATGTCGAATTAGGTGCGAAAAATATGATGTATTACGAATAAATAGTTGAATTGTCTCACATTAAAAGATTA